>JAQNBH010000002.1:17988429-18103429 GCA_028752905.1 Cladorhizidae sp. MBARI D1340-BT2
AAAACTATCAGAAAAGAGCGAGCATGACTCAGAAAACAATGATGGGAATAAAGAAAGACAGAGGGTAAAAAATGAGAAGGATAGAGCTTAGGAAGATGGCCAAAAAAGTGAAGCTGAACATGAGAGTGCTCCTTTGTTGCAGCAAAGGAAAGGAAATGTGACCAGCAATGTTGTCCGTGTGGCCGAGTTCTTTTACTCCCCACCTCACTTTTTCACTGCATTCTGTACTAGTTACAACTGTGCTGATTTCCTTTTGGATGGCTGAGTATTGTACAAGAACGCTATAGATAATTTTGAGCTAAATCTGTCCAATGGTCAAACACTTTTACGAGTTTTTAGACAGGGGTTTGATAGATTGTAGAATCTATCTTCATTTGATCTTGTTTTGCCTCATTTTGGAGCTGTTACTGTCCTCTTTCTGCTGTAGCCAGTAAGATGGCTCAGCATTGAAGAGATCGGACACTTGTAGCAAACACAAAAAGTACTTGGCTGAACATCTTTGAATCCACTCTAAACAAAAATTAATGAAAGGCATTATTCGACACCGAAAATCATGACTTGGAGGAATTGGGGCCCTTTCTCAGATCATTTCACAATAGTTCCTGGTCATACAAATTTTTGTAAAGCATAATGTCTGCATACAAATGTATGCACTTATGACTTAGTATGTAATAGGTAAATGCCAGTATGAAAAACAGGAGTGTCACATGCGGACAAATCAAAGAAGGAGTGTGTGAAAGACAAGAAGGCCAACCTTTGTATTGTGATGTATTTATCTCTTAGCAGAAAAGGAATGCCCATAGCATTGATTGTTAATCAGTAAGCAAACAACTTTAATGAGTAAAATAACTTCCTTAATAAATTTGCTTTTACCAGAGGATTCGACAAGAGCAGTAGAAATAGCAGAAAGACAAGCACAGAGCTTTAGGTTTTTGGAATATAGTCCAATCATGAAACATGTTTGGGAATTTGTTCTATCCCTTGTTTCTGGAAAGCAACGGATGAAATGAAAATAATCATCAGCTACACCAACTAGTGCAATTTCAAAATTAGATAACCTCCCACCATTTTTCAACCCCTCACACACACACTTTTATTGGTGTAGAGATTGCTGCATGGCCATGCTTTGATATAGTGGTGCACAGGAACATTTGAGTTTTATTTCAGGTGTCACAGCCATCAAGACATTTTGTGTGTCTGGAGCTCTGCATCCATTTAGATTTTTTTATATACAGACCGACAAATTTTTGTGCCTTCAATATCATGTGAAAGCGCTATCGTCTGGCCATGTCTATACATCATCAGAACCTGCCCACCTCACCTCAACTCTCCTCCTTTGCTACATCTCTTCTTTGAGTATAACCTCAGCTTGTACTCAACTGTAGTTTTTGGGGTGTTCAGAAGAGAGACCTTAACCTAATCAAGATACAGAGAATGTATAAACAAGAAATTGTGCAAGTAGAACTGTAAGGAAGGGTATAATAATAACTATTATATTATGTGTCATTATAAGATTGATTACATTTTTGTAAATTTTTTTAATTCAGTGCAGCTGTGAACATCTCTATAATTTTGGTTCTAGCAAAAGTTATTAATTAGCTGCATCAACATCACCATCTTCTTCATTACATATGGCCTCATATGGCCTGATATAAGGGTGTTAAAAAAAAAATCTTCAGACAACACCAACAATAGAACCAACAATAGAATAAGTAGAATCAGAGGGTAAAAATTTTCACATTCTCCTCCCAATATTCCAATCACAGAAGAAGCTTCGCTTCTATATATTGCTGTAGTTGTTGTTCTCATTGTTGTTATTAATTTTAATAATAATAATAACAACAACACAACAATAACAACAATAATAATAAAATACAATAATAATAAAATAATAATAATAATAATTACAATACCAATAACAAAAACAACAACAACAACAATAATTACAACAACGAAGAAGAAGAAGAAGATGATGATGATAATAATAATAATAATAAGTAATAATAATAATTTATTAATAATAATAACAATGATAACAACAACAACAACAACAACAATAATAATTATTAATAATAATAATAATAATAATAATAATAATAATAATAATAATAATAATAATAATAATAATAATAATAATAATAATAATAATAATAACAATAACAATAACAACAATAACAATAACAACAAAAACAACAATAATAATAAAAATGACAATAATAATGATAATAATAATAACGATAATAATAATGATAATAATAATAATGATAATGATAATGACAACATAATGTTGATGATTAAAAACAACAACATCAAAATAATATAGTAATAATGATAATGGCAATGATAATAATAATAGTAGTAATAATAATAATAATCATATTATTTATTCCTATTGTTGTTATTATCCTATTGTTGTTATCATCATCATCATCATTATCATCATCATCATCATCATCATCATCATCATCATCATCATCATCATCATCATCATCATCATTATATTTATTATTATTATTATTATTATTATTATTATTATTATTATTATTATTTATTATTTATTATTATTATGCAGTAATTAATTATAAGTTAAGTCTTTGACATGTATAAGTCCTGACATGTACTGCTAATCACACCTCCCAAACCAACTATACAACCATGACACAAAACCATTGAAGTATAATACCTTGATTCTTAGCATTCTTGCTATGTCAAGCATTCAATTATGAATACCGTTAGACATTCAAATTTAAAGTCAGATAAACGTTCAATCAAAATTGTGCAAAGTTATGCAGATTTTTATTCAGTGATTATTTGGCACTAACCTCTTTTACTTGGTTTATCCTGGGAATTTTTTCTATGGAATCCTGTAGAACAATATAATGTTTTTCAATTTATAGTATATTTAATATAATTATTTATCACACATACCTTTCCAAAGAAGTAAATGTTTTTCAATGGATTGTCAAGTTTTTCAGAAGCATAAGAAATTTTTGCATACTTAAAAAGAAAAGTAGTATATAGAGTCATTAAAATTTGTATTAAATGAACAATAAACTTACATGAGCACCACAGCCCTCAAAAACTTCCTGTGGCAACTTTTTCAATTTTTTCAGCTGCTCTGGAGTTGGTAGCTGTTGCTGTGAATATTATAAGTATAGAAGAATCATTTTCCTCTACAATATACTGTAATAGTAATTACGTGTGTATAAACCAGTTTATACATTGGGTGACTACTTTCAGTTTCAGTCTAATTAATGTTCTAGCAAATACAGAAAGGCTTTCTTCAATATCCAAGCCCACAAAACAGTCAGGGATGTGGTTTATGTGGAAGGTTCAGTACATGATAATTTTTAATTGTTTCGGAATCAAAGTGTACCAAGAAATAGAATCTGTATATTGTATATGCCTGTCCAGATACGTTTTCCCAGTCATATCAGGGTGCAGCAGTGAGTGGTCCTGGAGCTGTGGCTGCTATGGCTGAGGAGAAAAAAGTGGCCAAGTATGCCAGCCTAGATACTTGCCACTTTTTGTGCCTGTGGCCATCGAGTCATTGGGGGTCATCGGGAACAGGTCGTTGGCTTTCCTGAAGGAGCTCATCCTCAGGATAAGGCAAAGAACTGGGGAGGTGAATGCCCGTGCTTACCTCCTTCAGCATCTCTCAGTGGCTGTTCAGCGGGCGAATGCCTTGTCTGTTTTGGGGTCGGTCGGGAGTTGGACGTGTTAGCTTTTTAGTATGTATTTATTGTTAATTAGTAATTGTTAGTTAGTTAGTTTGTAATTGTAATAATAATAAATGTAAATTACTTTCATGTATTATTATTTCATTGTATTATTATTTATTTGATGATATATTAATTTATTATTGTATATTATATATACATATATAATATATTCTATACATGATAAACTATACATGATAAACTCACTGTATTTTTTCCATTAAATATCCCTGCACAGGTCACTAGTGATTATTTCTTCTTGCTCTACTGTGCATTCACGTAGGCATTAACTATCATTTTCCAAGTTATTTTGATGATATAGTTAAAGCAATTTATTGACACCAGTAAAGCTATAGATGTCAACAAAACTAGAATGACTGGTATTGGGTCAATCCCGACCAACTCACCAATGGATGGATGGACACACAGACAGACCGACCAACTGTTTTAAATTTATAATATAACATTTGGAATATGGCCATTTTCACATTCACACACACACACACACACACACACATTAATACTCAATACATTATGTGTGTGTGTGTGTATCTGTGTGTGTTTGTGTGTGTTTGTGCTTGTATGCATGCACATGTATAGGTGCATGTGTGTGTGTGTGTGCATGCATGACCAGCAGGGGGAAACATAGGCAGGTCTTTTGGAACCATAGATACATCTCCTGGTCGTCATGTCACACCACCAAAGTAGCCATTTAGGCCAAAGTAGATACAGACACCACTGCAATATTTCTCTTGACCCTTCCTATATTGTCTTCAATGTGTGATCACATATATAGGAGTAATGTCTGTGGTAGGGCATATAGTCTACCACAGGCACCAACTAAAAAGTCCAAAGGGCTACTCTTTGATTACTTACATATTACACACAGACAGGCACACACTTAAGACAATTTTTTACCTCCATTTTAAAATGGAGAACCCCCAAAGCACACACACACACACAGACACACACACACACATACAAGAGTTGCATACAATAAATCCACTCATCATAATATTATTACCAGAAGACTCCAAATTGTCTAATGCATTGCAGTGACTACTCTGTTTTAGATTCAGTGAAACACCCGAATATCATTATAAGTATGATAAACAGACTTTGTGTTGTGCAATAAAGAGAGTCTAGCTTAGCTGAGTCAGTAAGAAAGTTCTGGAATTATCCCAAGTAACTTCTTCTATAAATCTTTTTGTTTGACTAATAATAATAATAATAATAATAATAATGATGATGATGATGATGATGATGATGATGATGACGATGACGACGATGACGACAACAACAACAACAACAACAGTATACTACTAATATTACTACTACTACTACTACTACTACTACTGCTACTGCTGATGATGATATTAATGAAATAATGATGGTAATGATTTATAATAATAAATAAACAAAGTAAAAATAAATTAGAAAAACACAAACAGACAACAGAGAATGTGGGTTCAACCATAATTATATGGAAAATGTGGGCTCAACTATAATAAGGAGTCTATTGAACACCCAGATAAAAGTACGGTATATGTGTAATATTTGTGCCTTATATACAGCCATATGCTATATGTACCGCTGAAACCATTTCTTTAATCTTGTTTTTAGACTACATCAATTATTGACTTAAAAAGAGGTGTGGCCATGCCCTGCTCTATAGTAAGTAACTATTTGACTGACCTCCTAAACAAGATTGTGGCACCTGTTTACACTACAACCATTTTTCTTTCCAATTTAAAATCATATATAGCTGGAGATGTATTATTGGTGCTCGTGATTTTAAATTGAATAAGGTCACTAACTGGTTGTGATCTATATGGATACTTTTTTTTTGCTTGTTTGCTAGTTAAGTGGATGGGGGACTACACAAAGTCACTAACTATGAGCTTCTGGACATCCAGAACTTTTAAAGACACTCTGACTTGTTTCTTATTATACACTCTACAAATCAGCACATGCCATGTCTTGTTGCTGCTGTTGACTGAATCCATGTAGGTCAGTTCTATCCTCCTTTAAATACCTGGTAACAGTTGCAGAAGAACTCCACCAAAGCATACAGAAGAAACCGAGTGTGGGTTATAAGGATAGCTTGATTGCATAATTTGACAAACTTACCCTTTCAGATTCTTACCAGCTACTTTATTCAGCAATTGGGAATCATTGATTTGGAATCTTCCGGTGCTAGCATTTTCATGAATGGACCTACTACATGTAGCTATATATTGCACGCAGGGGGAAAAGAAACCTGGCCAAGATTTAAAAACAACCAAAAAAATGATGGATTGAGGAAACGAAGTTTTATTGATGCAAACCATATCAATGGACCCTTTACTTTCAACACAAAATATAATATTGGTTTAAAAAAAGCTTAAAAGAATGGTGTGTACATTGGTGAGTTCCTTTCCCCCTTTCTTCACAAGTCAATTCAATATGTACAGTGAAAGTGGTTTGTCAATGTAAGCCACATTCTTCCTTCACTCTCTATAGGAAAGTAGCTTACTTCAAGACTTCAAGAAGTTCGTCAGGATAACTCCAGAACAAAGCAGATATTATTCTTAACAGTGTTTAACACACTTATGCACATGCATTTGCACACCGCCACACACACATATGCACAACCACTGTCTGTGAAGGCTGTTTGTGCTTTTAACTATTTTCACAAGAGTAAGCTAAAAAAATTTACCTCACATACAAATAATTTGGATATTATTCATAGATGCTGTTCTCATAGAGAAGATGGAACGCCAAGATTTTTTCCTTACTCTTTTTTAAGTCTTATGATTAACTATCTCAATGAAGGTTAAAGGCATGCATGAAGCATTTTTGGAGCTAGCAATGTTCGAAACCAACAATTAAGAAACTGTGCCAGTCTGAGTTTTAGCCGAGATATGAAAGTGGTTCTAATCAATATAAGTGTGTGCCTAATACTAACATCTTGGAGCCACACATGTACAAGGCAGGGTAAAGTTATGGAGTTGTCTGCTCATATATATTATAGAGTGCATACTATATGGTTTGATAGACATTTCAAAATGGCAAACTCCAAAACATCAAATTACAAAAAAGTTCGTTCTCAATAAATAAAAACTTTGGTAGTGGTTATACTGGCTCCATCAATACACACTTCCAGCAAGCCTTTACTGAGATACTCTATCATCCAGCAAGCCATGAATCCTTTGCTGAGATACTACCCTATCATCCAGCAAGCCTTGAATCCTTTGCTGAGATACTCTATGATCCAGCAAGCCTTGAATCCTTTGCTGAGATACTCTATCATCCAGCAAGCCTTGAATCCTTTGCTGAGATACTCTATCAATACATACTTCAAGCAAGCCTTAAATCTTTTGCTAAGATAGTATTTTGGCAGACACCCTGCCTAAAAAAACATTAGATCCACTTTATTATCCCAGGGTTTCTCAAAAACACCCTGGAAGACTTTATGGAATTTGGCAGACACCAATACAGAAGGTTAGGTCTGGAACACTAATTATAGGCAATCATAGCTCCACCTACTTTATATGAATAAAGTTTGAGCTCTGCTGTCTCTGCAAAATGTATCCAACGATCTCACGGAATGTAACTACATTTCATTTTGTATCTGTTCTTGAGGCAATTCTATACCAATATTGACAATTTGTATTTAAAGGCATGAGAGGTAAATGAGTAGAGCTAGGGGATGCCTTTTGGTGAGGCTTGAGTTAGACATAGGCCGACTTATAGCAAGTTGGTTGCACTGTTTAATCAATATATTAGCCAGTGAGCTTGATTAGCATTATTTTATAAATAGCGTGCATATATATATATAATTATATATAATATATATATATACATGCATACATAGTCATATATAATTTATTATATAGATATATATTGGGTGGGTTTTTTTGCATCATTTATTGCATAGCAAAGGTAGGCGGCATCAACATCCTACTGCAGTTATTATACTGTACCTCCTCATCATCATCTGGATATGTTTTCTGTTTGATCATCTTGTAAATATTATCTCGTTTCATGATCCTCGTTAGAATAGCTCGAGCTTTTCCAATGGCCTCTATCTCCTCCTCTTTCTGTAGAACAGACTGAGCACAATGTTGAGGAATAATTTATAACACTATGCCATCCATTGTAAAATCTATTAAATTATAGAAGCAACCATTTGTATTATCCTTGGTTTGTGGGATTTCAATTTGGGGTGGGTGGGTAGGGGGGGGCAGGAAGAGCATAATATGTACTTGCATATCATTATGTTGCAAAAAACATGTACTAAAATGTCATAATATTGAAAGATAATTTCTTGATCTGTGATCAATTCACATAATGCTCCAGCGAGTTAGCTCACTTGAGACCATAACTGGGTATGTGACCAATCTGCAAGGCTGTATTGCAATTGGTTGGAGGTCATGCATATAATTATAACATAAAAGGAATTTTTCTGAAGCAAATTATTCCAGTGTACAAAGCTAGCCGAATGCTATTAACAATACTTGTTTATCATGATTGTTAGGGAATAATGTATCTGTCAATTGCAGTCAGATGGTCTTATAGCACAAATCAGCAAGAGAAATACCACTATCTAACAAAGCTAATATCCAGCATGCATCTACACCAGATTCTTGTAGGAGTTTTATTTATTGACGCACTATAGTGGACACACTACTGGCAACTAAAGCCATTGTTATCTATGCTCTATCATCATGTTTATGTCCTTGTTTTGTTGAGTTATCTGCAACAACTAAATGGGATAATTAAATCATATCTTCATCCATAGTCAGAGTGCAAACAGATAGGCCACCACAATATTCAAGGAATAGGCCATAAACTCTCAACAAATTGACAAAGAAATCCATCTCAATAATCTACTTGAAATTTAATCTCTCGACATTTTGACTAGATGCTCTACCTAGCCTCCATCACGAATAATTAGATGCTAAGACTCATGGAGCTTGTTATATAACAGTAGTTAGCTATACACCATGTGATACAAACCACACCCTGGCACACACATCCACCAGATGTGGCAAAAATAAATATAATAGAACTATAACACAGAAACAATACAACAAACCAAATAACAAGTCTGCACTCATGCATTGTGTACCGCATCCCTTGCAGCTGTGGCAAAACTACATAGGGGAGACCAACAGAAGACTGGAGACCAGAATGAAAGAACATCAAGATGCCTGTAAAAAGTGTGCTCAAGAGAAATCTACATTTTCTGATCATGCATGGGACAATGGTAGTTTTTGGAAGGAAGCCACCATCTTAGACCAGGCAGAAAATAGAAGGAGCTGCTAGTGAAGGAGGCATTGCACACCAGACTAGCACCAAGTGAGAGCGGTTCAATTGAGATTGTGGAATGGCTGGAATTGAAACCATGACCACCATAATTTCCATTTATTTATCATTCGTTATTATTTTGATTTTATTTATATTTATAAATTCTATTTATTGTTTTGTATTATTGTTTTGGTGTTATTAGTTCTATATATAGATATTTGCCTCATCCGGTCCACGTACTGGACACATTTGCCAGGGTGCGGTGTGTATCACGTGTGAATAGCTAGCTACCAGTAAATAACAAGTTAACACAAGTCTTGGTATCTCTGATGAAGGCTATATATCATCTAGTAAGAGAGTAAATTTCAAGTTGATTATTGATAATGCCATAGTATGAACTTGAGATATTCAAATAAAATCCATGGTAATGCATTAGAATAAAGAATTTTATGAAGCAACTTTCAAGGGATTAACATTTCGTGGGCTCTAAGCCCATGAAATAGTGGAGATGAAGCGTACATTATATAATTGTGGGGGTTGAAAACCATGGAATTGTGGGGTGAAGTATGCATGAAAACCATGGGATCGAGTGCACATGAAAACCATGGAATTGTGTGCATGTGTAGGGGGGGGGGGAGGAAAGGTACATGAAAACCCCATGACACGGTAGAAAGTGAAGCGCATGAAGAACGTATGAAAATAAATAAATTATATAGTATATTAGACCCTAGAAGCATTAGCTCTTCCCAATCACAAGAACTTGATGCTGCTTAACATGCAACAACTTAGCCATGCCTACGTGGAGATCTGATTTTGTAATATTCATAATATATACCCGGTATATAAAATCTATAAAAAATATATATTCAGCTCTCTTTCAATGGTCAGAGCTAACTCTTTTGGAGGTGTTGACTATAAACAAGAAAGGATCCATGTAGTAAGGTCGATGTTACTTACTACATTTGAAAAATAAATTTGGGATTAAGGACCCCAAATGGCAGGTTATGCCCATCTTCATGCAGTGTCAATTGCAAGCATTTGTTCTATAAATGAATATTCCTGTGTTATAACTACTTCAATATGGCAATATTTACCTTGCTTTTATCTCCCTCCAGCGGAAGTGCAAACATTATGACATTGAGAATGCTGTCCGATAGACAAACAAATCCACTCAACCCAGTATGTTTTTCTCCTTTCTTCTGTGGCAAACATTCTTTCAGTGTAAGTAATTTCGACTCCCCAGCCTCATGGAGTTGAACTAGTTGAACATCACCAAGTAGAAGGAGAACATCCTTGATCCTAAACAACCAGAATGAGGTAACAGCAATAGCAATCAAACAGATTATATCAATCTATATCATTCTCACATCATATCAATTCCCGTGGAAGTTTTGTGCACATATGCTTTTTCGTGGAGCACACTTCTGGTCCGAAACATCCCATTAATGTTGTTCTTCTCCTGTATAATAATTCATAGCATTTTGAAAAAGTTATCAAGAGAGGTCACAAGTGCATCTATGAGAGGAATGTGGGGAGGGACATAGCCCAGAGGACTTTCCCTTCTGACTCTACACATAAAGCTATTATTAGCACTACCCTAGTTACTACTACTAACACAACTACGACTACTAGAATTAATAGTTGTTGTTTAGCAAAGACCTTTTTTGCTGAATTATAGTTGTATTCATAATATTGTATAATAATATAAAATATAGCAGCAGTTAAGTGACTCTTGTCAATCATCCAAATAACTGAAACCTGGTTTATAATTACATTGCGAGTACGATAATGCTACAGACTTGAGTATACTAAACTTTGTCATTAGTATATAAATTCACTTAATCATAGAGTCTCAACTTCATAATCTCATAAAATCGATATGCTAGATGCAATCATTTTCTACATTCCTTACGTTGAGCTGTTTTATGAATGACCTATATAGGATGACTTTGTCAGTTCTATAAAGTATACACAAGGTCAGAAAACAGATTGGTAGAGTCCAGTAAAGGGGTTTAATTATTGAATAGAAGACTGTCCAAAGTTGTAGCTAACAAAATTGAACCTTAGTCCTTCCTTCCCCTCCCCTTCTCCCACACTCACCTCCAATTTAAAGTTTATTTATACATGTACTTGAAATGGTTAGAGACTAACATGCAGTAGGAGAAGAATTAGATAACACCAGCAACCTTTGAGTTGGCCATGTAGTAATGGCATAAGGTAGAACCAAGTAGAACAATATGTGTTAACTCTCTAGAAAAATCTTGGAAGTGGCTCGATCACTTGTTCTTTCATGGCTGCAAGATGAACAAGAAGGCTTTGAGACCCCATCCCATTCACTCACACAGTTAATTTGAAGGATGCAACAAAGTCATGAGAAAGAAAGCTGCTCTGATCATACTTGACGGCCAGCAAAGTCAGTCCACATTTTTATCAGTGATGAAGGTCACAGCTAGAGTTTACCATTCGGCTTATACTAGCGATCTTAGTCAGTGTACCTAGTTTTGTTGGTGTTGCTACTTATTTGGGTGTAGTAGGAAAGTTCTCAATCATGTGGTGTGGATTATAATTGATCATCATGACCAAGATTTCATTCTCATTGTAAATTGAATGCACAATGAAGGGGGGAAAAAATCCAAATTTCCCGGTCTCCCATTAGGTACCACTCAATGTACCTTTTCTATGAAACCGATGTGTCTACTTCCATCTTCAAGTTCAACCACTTTACTAAGTGTCATACAGCGCCTATGGAACATAGAATAGCAACAAAATATCAAACTAACAAAAATGCCAGTTCCATTGCTATACAAATGTGAAACATACTAAAAAAAATAGGTTAAAATGTGAGAGTAATAATATGTACATCTTTTTGAGATTTGTAATCTAATCAATTGAAGCTGTGTTGGTTGCTATGGCATAGATTCCAGCAACACCCGTTGGATTTGAAGAGAATTAAACGCAATGAAAATAAGTCAAATTGATGCAGAACCAGGTTTTAGTACTGCTAACATTGATGTAGTACATGTAATCCCTGTGCATTAGTATAGACATGCAGTTACTAAAATGATGTTTGTGTGTGTTTATTACTGGAAAGCGGAGAGATATGATGTTTGTGGTGAGATAGAACACAGCAGAACATGAGTGAAGGTGTTATACAAGTTCCATAATTTGGAGAGGCATGAAGTTAGGCAGGGGAGATGACTTATATTATATTTATTCTCAATGAACTCTCAGTTGACATAATAACATTAAAATCACCATCTCAATAATCAACTTGAAATTGTATTCATTGAAGTTGATTATTGAGAAGGTGATTTTAATGTTTATTTATTATTGCTTGGCATATTTCCAATTTTTTAATTTTATTATTATTATTAGGATGTTGCACATGAGCAGCATTTGAACAGTGTACAGGAGAAAGAACGAAGATATGAACCCTCCCTCCTCTTTTAGAGTACAGCATGAATTTTAGCTAATTACACTCTGTAACAATTATAGCAAGAACGAAAGAGAGGAATAAATATCTACCAGCAACAGACCCACCAGCAGCAAACCAACCAGCAGCAGACCAACCAGCAAACCAATCAGCAGCAAACCAACCAGCAGCAGATCAACCAGCAGCAGACCAACCAGCAAACCAACCACAACCAACCAGCAGCTAATCAACCAACAGCAAACCAACCAGCAGCAGTCCAACCAGCAGCAGACCAACCAGCAGCAAACCAACCAGCAGACCAGCCAGCAGCAAACCAACCATTCCTGTTAAGCACTTTTATTCAACTTAATTTGTTTTTTTATTGTTATACACTACACAAGTCAGCATATATGAATCATTGGTGTTGTTTTGTCCTTAAAGCAGCTAAGGATCGGCCATAGTCTCCTTCAAACATTTGACAACATTTGCCCAGGAGAACTCCAGAATTAGCAAACATAGACAAAGTTATTCTATGCCATGTTTTGATAAAGTTCACTAGCTACATAGTTGCAGTGCATAACATAGCATAGCATAGCATAGCAGAACTTGAGTCATGTTTTCAAGAAATATGTGAAATCGATGATTATTGATTTTATCTTCACGACCATCCTTACCCATGACTTTTTTTTTGAAACAGGCGAACCTGATTAGTTTCTGCAAGGCATTGGAAGTTAAGAATGTTTTTGGTCTTAAACTTTCCTTTCCAATTTTGCGCTGGATAGTGTGGATATGTTCTAAAAGCTAAATGCACCTTAGCTTATTGAAGGGTTTTACAACAGGAATCTACAGTAGCTACAATTACCTCCAATCAAACTCATATTTGAGACCAAGGTAGTGGCAGTCTCTGGCATAGTAATCCCACTTATCCACATCCAAGCCACTGGTCTTGTTAGCCACTATCTGCACTGCATAGATAAACAACTATTGATGTGCTATTAATAATAAATTTAGGACAGTTCAAAGAGAACATAGTTGAGAAAGGCCACTGTATATTTGTCACATTGCCACACATGTTTTGCCTGTGTAATGTGATCTGTGTATTATGGACTGTGTCTATTAAAAAAAATCCAAAATGGAAATTGCAACTTTCACAGTGATTTGTATTATCTCAATGATAATCAACTTGAAATTGTCATTTCGACTAGATGCCCTAGCCTTCATCAAGAATGATGAAGGCGGTCAAAATGTCGAGAGAATACAATTTCAATTTGATTATTGAGAAGGTTATATTGTAAGATTTGTATTATGTCTTAATGCATAGAAGATGCATGATATTTAGGCACGCTATACCTCTGGATCAAAAATATTAATATGGTAGCCTCATAAGCATCACTTCAGATGCCATTAGTGAGCGACTCCATAGCACAGCATCCTTGATGCAGTATGATTATCATGGAGTGCTTTAGTACTCCTTGTAATGGTTTGACCCATATAGCAGATGGCAAACCCTCCTTCCCACCCAAAAAATAACACTAATGTTCATATCTGGGTTAAAATAAGCATTGGTGGCTTCTTAGCTGCCCAAGTGTTGTTTTAGCCTATATTGACTCCAAATATAATCCTTGTGTTGGGTCATTCACTAGGGCTTACAGACGAAAGAAAACAGTAGAAAAACTTCTTGAAGTACTGTGTATCTGCCTATGTACCTATCTCTTCCCTCCCCCGCTTGTGTACAATAGGTCTACTCACAGAAATGTTAGCGTTAAATGCCTCCAAATCTTCCAATGCATGTCCACAACTACTCTGCTTCTCCATTGCAGACTAAAGTTCTTGGTCATTTAGTGAGCAGTTTCATTGACGATGCTATGAAGCAATGCATATAATGACCTGTGATTGTTTGGTTTTTGGAATTCTCGCTCCAGGGAAATTTCTGTAGCTGATTCTCTACCAAAATATCTGCTGTTGGGTGGGTGGTGTTTTCTTAATTATTGTGCAACTGTTAATGAGTCTTGAAGAAGGTTATAGCTGGCCCTACATATCATAGGTATATAAAAATAGCTATGGTATATACCTATTTTAGTGTAGTGGATGACAGGGTCTACATAGGACAGTAAATAACAGCAATAGGGTATGGAATATGCGTGTCATGTACAACAACTGGTAGACCCACAAGCTCTGTGTTGGACTTGGTATATAGAAATCTGACTTGGTGTGGTCTTCCACATTCAAACATATCTTTAGCCGCTCATATTTATTTGTAGTCATCAACATTCACATTCAACTTGTCCAAAATCTTTTTGGAATGAAAATCTATACCAATTATCTCTCTTCTTTGATTTACACAGATGTTTGTTGATCTTAAAAACTGCCAGATCACATATAGCTGGGGTTTGAGAGATATTTAGCAATTCATACTGAATGTGACTTCCTTCCTGACAAACTTGTCAAGTATCTCATGCCTCCACTTTTATTCTTGCTGACGAAATTGCCCAAGTGTCAGTGTTACCATTCTAACCACTTGCCAAGTATTAGTGTTACCATTCTAACCACTTGCCAAATATCAGTGCTACTATTCTAACCACTTGGTCTTGTCCATTTTTACACAGCTTCTCCACCATCGAGGCAATTGTTAGTCCACTACCTCATGGTCTAATATACACTAGAGTCTGCAGGTATTAACAAGGATCTGTCAGTTATCTATGCATCTTCCAATGCAGATAAATGTTCTGCTTTTTATCAATCCCGTCTCCCTCATTTAATCTATAGGCCTTCACACATTGATCGTCTAATGTATCTACGTATAGGCCACATTATACAATTATGTTTGGTTAGTTCTGGAGTTCTCCTGTTCAACACTTTAGCCAAGTCCTTGAAGGAAGATGCTGCTTCTCCTTGGATGACTCTAATTTTTTTAAAGAAGTAAAATGGTGTGCGTTGACTTGGCTCATCTCTGCTCTTTGTTTGCCTGTATACTTCTCTCCTGTGACGATGTTGAAGGATGTGTAAAAAACGAACTAACAAACAAAGAAAAATGTAACACCCTACCAAAAAACAACTATAATGGTCAGATGAGATAAGTCAGGAGACCCTTTACCATAAAATTATATTCACCAATGTAAATTTGTACAATGGCTGGTGTATGTGAATTTAAGTCACCTAACTGGACATGGGTACTCTTATTTCTCTCTTGACTAGTCAATGCATAATTTATATATATATATATAGGCCAATAAAATATAGTATAGCAAACTTATAAGCAACACATAAAGATATAGATTACCTCACCTCATACAAGTATAGTTTCTTCTCATACTTTTCCTTGAATTTTTCCTACATATACGAACATATATTAAATTTACTGATGGACAAATTTTAACACATATTATTATTCCGTATTGGTATTTATACACGTACAATGTTTGACTATTGTTCTCACTCATGTACCCGAGATTATAAAATATTAACATACACACACTATGGCAGCACGGGTGTTATTATTATGTATAACATTATTTAATGCTTTCTATAATGTTATAAATGAGCAAAATCTAACTATTTGGGGGGGGGGGGAAGGTATTTTCATAATCTAAGAACAAGTCTTGTAAAAACCAATCTGCTTGCCAAAGGAGCTATATATTATAGTACATTGAGCAGCTGCTGCTAGTCTAAGCCTCTATTCTTGAAGTGCATCATTCCCAAGGCATTTTTGTTCAATTTTAGACTGAGATGTCTTTATTTTAAAGTTTGATGTGCTCTTATTTGGGTTATATTTGGTTTACAAAACAACGAAAGGATTGATTGAGGTTAGACAAACTTCCCTTGCCTCATACACAAAATATTTCAAGTTTATTTTCGTCTTCCTCATTAGAGCTCAAAACAAAAGCTGTCAATGAAGTATTCTGTGTCACGAGGATCCTTGGTTTGAATAATGTCAGGGTAGCTAATAAGTTCATAAATCAACATAATTATTGGCTAAAGTTCACATTCAGTATGCAATGACGATGATAATATGGCATTTTTATGTGATGCGACAGGACACTATATGATGGTCTGGTGACATATTGAGAACCAACCTTAACTAAGGGTCTATTTAGATTTACACTAGCACAGCGCTAATGTCTAGGAATGTGCATTCTTAGGTAAAAATCAACAATATTATCCTTCTAAGGAATTACTGACAATGCAAGTTCTAATTATATGATGTTAAAGCAGAAATGATCATAATATTCTGTGTGCAAGTTTATATAATAATTATGGAAAATTAAATTTGTTATTATGAGTAATATAGACCTATCGGTACTTCCTCATATCACACATGCAGATAGCAAGCATGTCGGTTTATTCGTTCCACCCACCCACCCGATGAAAGTAAATATGGTGTCAAAAAGTTATGAGTCCATTGAACCTGTTCTTGGCCTTGTAGTGATAATTTTGAGGGTTAACAAGCTTACTTTTGGACCAAATCTTAAATGTGATTAAAAAAACAAGAGAAGCAACAACACAACTAATAGTTATAGAATCAATGGGGTCATGTTACAGCTTACCAAATCTGGCATAATCATATCTTCGACCATTTCTACATGTGTTACGTCTAGACCATGTTCAACAAAAGCAGCTAACACATTCGGGTAATCAATCAGTATCTTCTTGAAGAGAAGAGTAGAAATTTTCTCGTGTTCTATAGCTTCTTTCTATGTACAGAAAAAAATGACTAATAGAATATCAGGCGGCAATGGCAACAACAGTAATGGTAATGAACGTGAGCACCAGTAAAAAAACACCACACAACACACAATATAAGCAGCGATAATAACCGTCTTTTAATTTCATGATTGGAAATTTTTGGCTCAAATCTTATTTGTAGAAGGATTTGAATTGCAGTTTGAAGGTGTGCTATAGGGACCTAAACCTAGTTCTTTTTTTCCTTTTCCCCCCCATTTTTTTAATTTGCTCTTGCTATAGTTAAACAGCCATTTTCAACCACTGTAATATATGACACAGTAAAGTTGAGATGAGAATAAATAAAAATTGTAGCAGGCCGATCAGAAAGTAGAAGAGCTGAGGGAAGCTGAAGCAAGTACCAGCAGATAGTGTCAATAAATCTTAATGAAAATAACTCTATATTTTGGTTATCCCATGCCATGCATGTGCAATGCATGGTAAAGTAATTGTTGTCCATCAATATCTATCTAATTATACATTTATCAGGGCAAAAGAATTGGGAAATTTCCACTAGGACCTCTATATCACTGCATGAGCACATTAAATAAACTAAAGGAATTTGGCAGAAGGCACATAGCTGAATAATCACTATGCTTTCTCAGTCCAGCAAAACCTGGCATCAAGTCATCAAGTCTTTAGTGCCACAAGATCACTGGTTCATTTCACAAAGTTTGGGTTCCATGCAACTCTCACTTTTGACCTTCAATTACTGGTACAACAGTATCTATCACAAACAGGAACATCTACCTGCAATAATTCCTTCTTTATACTTTCAAACAGATGCGAGAATGGTCCATGACCTGTGATAAAAGTAAAATATGAATTAGCAGTGACATAAAAATCTAACACTTTATATAAACATCTCAACATTTCTTGTTCTCACTTTCTACATTTCATTTTTGGGTTTAATCACACTTTAATCCTAGTACAATAAGTAGGGGCAGTAAACATAATAATTATATAAACATACATCTGGTATTGTTACTCGATTAACCTGCTTTGTATAAATTCACACCAAGAAAAGACCACAAATTATCCACGAGTACATATATATAATCACTACTCAGAATTTATAGGTCATATCATTTACACAGGCAAATATTTGGAGTAGAACATGTGGTAGACTAATGTCAAACCCCACAGGATGGCTGCCTCCTTTGGTAAGAATTAGAACGTGCCTGACCCTTAAATCCTTAGGTGATAACTTCCAATTATTGTCAGAATACTAACCTAAGTCATGGCATAAACCAGCTAATCGAATACAGTATGCCTCCTCTTTTCCAATCAAGCCTTTTTGACCAGAAACACTAGTCAGATGCTTAACAAATTCTCCAGCAAGATGGCACACCCTACAGAGAAAAGCGAATTGGCAGTCAACTTGGAGAGGTATTAAAAGAAGTAAGTTTTTTTTAACTGTTAATATTTTTTAACTGTTAATATAATAAAGATACATGGACTATATATCATAGACTATACCGACACCAAAACATCACCATAATATAATACATGTGTTTGTGAGTATGTGTGTGTATGTGTGTTTGTGTGATATGTATGTGCAAGCATGAGTACAGAATTATATTCATGTGTCAGTGGTGTGTGTGTGTGTGTATGTGTATGTATGTGTGTATGTGTGTGGAGCTTGAGAGCATGGCATGGCTCAGGACATGAATTCGAATCCAAATATTTTGAGCTTATCCATTTTGTCTGGTTTAGTGCTCATCATTACAAGCAAAGTTTACTACAATAATTTCATATTAAAAAAAACATAAAGATTCTTGAAATGCTGTTGCTCTCTGCTTTCAATTAATCTTTTCAGCCTTAACCTCTTCAATAATGACAAAAATATTTATGTCTCATCTGTCTTCGTAGAATTGAGTTGTATACCCAATGGAGTGCTCAAATCTTGTGTGTACAGCTCCAGGGTAGACATGACTTGTTGCACCTGTGGTATAATAAGACCCACCATGATACATACATGAACAAAATGTAAACATTTGGAATCATTTAATTCCTACTTGCAGCATGCTTGCAACATAATCGCCTCAATTGTAGCTTATTAGAATGAAGGCAATAAAAATCTTACTACACAAACTAATTCCATTCTAATTAAAAAAATTAGTATTTGTTACAGAAAGAAAATGGGAGCTATTTTACTAAAAGCAAATAGGACAGTGCAAAGTTGTTTTTTTTTTTTTTTAAGATAGAGTGCCTAATATCACTAAATACCTAGTTGTTTGATATCCTTGAGCCGGTAGAACTCCTGAGTATTGATAATGGCTGTCTCCAGGGAGTTCAGTTGGACAGAACCATGGATATATAGGATCATTGAATAGTTGAAATGAATCCACCTACAGTGAAAAAATATCAATAAAATTAATTAAAAGCTACTCTCTATATTTTAAATACACCTTTATTTTGTCTTCTTCCGGCCTTTCTCTTTCCTTTCTCGTATATTCTGAAAGTGACAAGATATAAAAATAAAAAAAATTATCGTTTTATCAAATGGCATTGTTGTGATGTAATGAGCCATGATCGCAATAAACACTTCTTGCAACCCTGAGTTATAAAATAAAATGAAAAAATCAACCTAACATTCTATACCTTACATGGTTAGATTCACCAATGTAAAATACTTCAAGTAATAGAGCACTCAATAAAAATGTCCAAAACTGAAGTACAAGGCGTAAGTTATATGAAATTAATATTTTGGTATAAAAAAGCTCTCTTCCCTTGGGCATGCACATTCCAGCTAGCTCATCTTTACACAAAGGTATGCTCGCCATCCATCTGAATTTGCTGGTTGACTCAATATTAAGTGAAAATAACCCACTTTGAAGTGGATCACAACAGAACTAGCAATAGCTACCTGTCTCAGTAACAATGTTAACATCAGTTATAGATATCTATCATGCACTTTTATCTTCCCTAAACAATATAAGTATTTCCTTCATTAGACCACACCCTCGATTAGAACACATGTATCATTAACGCCTAGGAAAAGATCCTTTGGGCATGCAATGCCTAATGTGCCAAGCAGGCTAAGGAGGATGTTGATGAAGGACGTGCAAACCCTGACTTCTGACGTGGGCATCACCTCAGCTTCAGATGATGTCCTAGCTAAAATGTTGTCCAAACACTCTAAGGCCTCTCCCTGCCTCCCCATTACTCCCTCTGACCCCCCCCCCCCCCCCCCCCCCCCCATGTCTTGATTACTGCTGATGTAATAGAGGTTATATGTCAGTTGATTTCAGAATATATCTCTTGGGCTGTGTTAGATGGGAGGCCATTATGATTCTTTCCCCTGATCAAGTAAAAGTAGGAGTAGGAGTCCCCATCAACTGTCAGGAAATTGTTCATGCAGTGAGTAGGTTGCAGGAAGATTGAACAATCCTTAGTATGCTTATAAAGTTATATTTTATCAATATTTTGGATTCTTCATTGTGTTCACATCAATACTGTGTAAGATAGTCGATTATGAAGTTTACTGAATAGTATATGGACCTTCAATTCAACATGCATAACAGGAAATATGAAAGCCCCAGAGAAAATGCTCAGTCTGAAGTGGGTGAAGAAAGCTAAGGAATCTGTCACAACTAAGTGATAAGCAAATCCTTCAAAAGTTTGCGACATTTCAGTCTGGAAAAATGTATCACATGATGAGAGCATTCACGTAAATAGAAGAAAGTTCTTGCAGGAAATATCTCTAGCGAGACAGCCAACCCCTCAGACATGGGATGGAAGTGACTCGCGATGACAACCCTCTGCAAATGATGAAGCTGATTATGAATTAAAAAAGAAGAAATTAACATAGAGGATGGCAGCTAGAGCTGATGCAACTGCTATATGTTTGTCACCCATTCAACTTTTGCACACATGCCCGCTGGTGCAATCCGAGGAAGGAAAGTGTAGCATAATTAAGATGGAAATTAACACCGGAAAAGCCACCACAACAATAACTTAAGTAGAGCACTTATGAACAAGTGTCTGGTGGCACCCAGGTAAAGAGGTGGCTGTTTTAGTGACAGGTGGAGGTAGTCTATAAGGTAGTAGTGTATAGACAGGAATGCTTCAGGATCCAAATATTATAAAATATGAAAGTTTTAACTAGCAGTTATAAGTATAGAGTAACTATGATGTCAGTAGTTCTGCACTTTGATTTTTAAACTTTTTGAGCTTGTAATGGCCAGACTGCAAGGGTAATTCATTCTCTTTTTATTCTTTCTGACTATCATATGGTTTTACAGTGACCTGCTCAATAATCAACTTGAATTTTTTACTCTCTTAATAGGAATAATGAGATGCAGACTCACATGAGCTTGTTATACACTGGATTCACCACATGATACAAACCACACCCTGGCTCATAAATCCAGCACATGACCTGGATGTGGAAAGATAATCATGTCATCTCATGCTGAATGATTCTTCCACCAAGCCCTATGGTGTAAAATCGTTTCGTGTCATCTCACTAATTTCTCGGTATTGCTAGCCTAGGTTTTCCTTCAATTAACTATCAATGAACTCTCAGTTGACATAACGAAATTACAATGACCTTAATAAAATTTACACTCTCAATGTTTTGAGTAAATGCTCAAACCTTCATCAGGTCGCTAAGATTCGTGTAAGTTTGTTATATACCCATAGTTGGTATCCACAACATGATACAAACCACACCCTAGCACACAAGTCCAGCACATATGATTGGTTGTAATATGAATTCATAGAGAAAGTAAACCTTATGACATCACCTACATAAGATTTTGGATGAAGTGCCAAGAGGCTATATAGTCGATGTTAATTTTAGACGATTAACAAACTGAATGTGTGCATAGAAGGAAATGACCTACACAGACATAAATATCAATCACACACAAATATACACAACAGCTGTTCCAAGGTTCAAATTTCAAATTTGTATGTGTTTATCATATCAGTGACCCTAGATCATATTAGTGGTTTGAATAACCCCCACTATTTTGTCTACAGACCTCATGCCTAGCCTTAGACACTAAATAAGGTATATCTTTGTGTATTTCTTCGGTGCATGGATTCCATACAGCCCCGGCAGCCACCCAAGCTAACTAGTTTTTCAATTCCAGATCAAAACACACACACACACACATACAAACACACAAAATGCTGATGGTTCAAAATAGCCAAAATGGGTACTTACTCTCAGATTCTCTTAACCAGCTGGAGATGCTCCTCAAATTCCACACATTGCACTTTAAAAATGTACTAAAAGATATTTAAATAGATGATTCTCTTTCATGATCTTGCTTACTGCATGGCACAACTAACTTTCTATATCCTCTGAGCTTACTAGGGCTGATTCAACTCAATGGCTGCATTGCAGCTCTATGCACACTTAGAGCACTAATTTGAAGCTTTCAAGTATTTAGAGGGCAACACATCTCATATTTTAAATATATATATATGCTAGGTTTAATTAACAAGGATTACGGATGTATACCTTTAGTTGGTTTATCCTCATGTCCACCAATTTCTTGCACACATACTTCTAGCCGTGTTAATTCATGTATCTGTAGTCATTTCCACTCGACTAGCTACCAGCAGAAGCTAAGTACTCTCTTTTTATAGCTGAGAACCGATGACGACTAACACCATAATATAATAATGAGTAAGCTGAATGACTTGCACGAAGAAGTGATATAAACATTTCATGGAATGTGTTTATTCATGGTGGTATAAACATATTTATAAGTTAGTTATTATGTAGTATATAGGTAAATAGGCTATGATATATGTAGTAAGCCTTTCTAGCTATGCCTACATATAGCTACATACAAATTTGTATCATATTCAGTTGAGATGTTCAAATACAACTATCTAGTTATACATACAGCAGTTACAAGTTAGTAATTCCAGGATTGTGTGTTATTGGCCTTGACCAAATTAGGATTTTAAATACACATCATTCTTATGCCCTGTTTGCAGGGCTTCTGTTTAGCATGAGTTCATTAGGATGAGTGCGAGTGTAGAAAGGTTTATTTGGACTGCATCGAGAAGAGGCAACTAGATACTTCATATTAGGTTCTGGCAGGGTTTCATTTATAAAATTGTCCAAGGTGGGGCAACTGGAGCAATCTGGATATTAAGGGGGGCATGATGTCAAGCACTTATCAACATCAATAAGAATTTTAATAATACAATTTCCAAGAGGGGGCAAAAAGGCTGGTTCCCCCCCCCCCCCTAAATGAAACCATGTCTGGGTTTGTTTGTATAGAAGTAGAATGACTAGCTGGATATGGGGGCAGATACTGGATTTTGAAAGAGGAAGGGGGTTGGGGGGGGGGGAGTATTGTCGCTGAATATTCAGAAAAATATCAAGTATGCCAAAATAGGATATGTGGTAGCTATATACTAGTGAGTTAACACAGACTGCATATTTGATGGTGAGTGTCCAGCAGTACCAAATGATTGAAATGGATGAGCCTTTCTGCTGGACTTCAACCCCCCCCCCCCCTCTACCCACCCTGAGGTAGAGGGTGGATGATAGATAGGTTGATAATAGAAAAGGTATTTGTGTTATGTTAAGTATGAGTTCATTGGGGCTAGAATAAAATTGACAGAGTATCAATCACCCATATAAAAATGCAGTATGTACGATCATGAACTCACTACAGTTTATGCTGATACATATATAATAGAGAGAGAGACTATAAATCTTTCCTCCGCCAGATGCAGGTATATATATATATACCTACACCTGCAGGTATGGAGCTAGTTAATATTCCCAACACAGCATCAGTACCACAGGCAAAAATACCCTTCACACTGAGTGAGAGATGGACGAAGAGGTGTGAATTTAGCAATTAATTTACATGGTTCCAAATTAATTATAATATTAATTTTACAATGACCTTCTTAATAATCAACTTGAAATTTACTCTCTCGATGTTTCGACTAGATGCTCAAACCTTCATCAGGAATAATGAGACGCCCAGCACGTATGATTGTTCGTAAGATGAATTCATAGAGGAAGTCAACCTTATGACATCACACAAAAGATTTTGGACGAAGTGCCAGACTAGTCAATGTTTTTTTAAACGATGAACAAACTGAATGTGTGCTTAGAAGGAAATGACCTACACAGACATAAATATGTCCAAACAATCACATACAAATATACTCAACAGCTGTCCCAAGGTTCAAATTTCAAATGTGTTTGTGTTTATCACATGAGTAACCCTTGATCGTATTAGTGGTTTGAATAACCCCCACCATTGTAGCTATATTGTGTACAGACCTCGTGCCTACCCTTGTAGACACAGGGAGGAATAAGGTATATCCTTGCGTATTTCTTCAAAGGAACATTTCAGATTCCTTACAGCCCCAGCAGTTACCCGAGCTAACTAGTTTCAATTCCAGATCAAACACACACACACACAAACACAAACACACAAAAAGCTGGTGGTCCAAAAAGCAAGAATGGGTACTTACTCTCTGATTCTCTTAACCGGCCATGCTCCTCTACATTTCTAAAATTCCACGCATTGAGCTGCTCTTGCACTTTAAAAATATACAAGATCTGCTAAAAGATATTTATTCTCTTTCATGATCTTGATTACTGCATGCCACAATTAACTTTCTATATCCTCTGAGCTTACTGTGGCTGATTCAAACTCAATATCTGCTATGCACACTAGCGCTAATTTGAAGCTTTCAAGTATTTAGAGGGCAACGCATCTTCTATAATTATATACTAGGTTTAATTAATGATGAATACCTTCAGTTAGTTGAGCCACACATCCACCAATTTCTCGCACACAGTACGTGATGATATCTCTAGCCATTTTAATAGCTGTATCTGTAGCCATTTACACTCGACTAGCCTGAGATTTTACCAGCAGAAGCCAAGTACTCGCTGTTTATTATAGCTGAACCGATGACGACAAACAACATAGTATATATATGTGCGAGTAAGCCGTGTGGAAGATATTCATGGTGATGGAATGTCATGGTGGTATAAACATATTCATAATCTTTTGTGAGCGATTCAAATACAGAACACCCACAACTACAAATGAGTACAGCGATATTCATCGTGGGAGGAGACATTCCACACATGTTCAGACTTTGTAACTATAACCAGGATGACTAAATATCCTGCACTTGAGTATGCTTAGTACAACAGGTATGAACACTTGTTAATGTATTCACTAGAACTAATGGGACATCAGTTGGCTGACATGGGGCAGTGTGTTAATTGCAGAGAACCATTAATTTTTCCATTTATTGCACAGGGATAGCTAGTCTCCTTATGTTCAGGTTTGCATTAGCTAGTCTCCTTATGTTCAGGTTTGCATCAGCTGGTCTCCTTATGTTCAGGTTTGCATTAGCTAGTCTCCTTATGTTCAGGTTTGCATTAGCTAGTCTCCTTATGTTCAGGTTTGCATTAGCTGGTCTCCTTATCTTCCGGTTTGCATTAGCTAGTCTCCTTATGTTCAGGTTTGCATTAGCTGGTCTCCTTATGTTCAGGTTTGCATTAGCTAGTCTCCTTATGTTCAGGTTTGCATTAGCTGGTCTCCTTATCTTCCGGTTTGCATTAGCTGGTCTTCTTATGTTCAGGTTTGCATTAGCTGGTCTCCTTATGTTCAGGTTTGTATTAGCTAGTCTCCTTATGTTCAGGTTTGCATTAGCTGGTCTCCTTATGTTCAGGTTTGCATTAGCTAGTCTCCTTATGTTCAGGTTTGCATTAGCTGGTCTCCTTATGTTCAGGTTTGCACTAGCTGGTCTCCTTATGTTCAGGTTTGCATTAGCTGGTCTCCTTATGTTCAGGTTTACATTAGCTGGTCTCCTTATGTTCAGGTTTGCATTAGCTGGTCTCCTTATGTTCAGGTTTGCATTAGCTGGTCTCCTTATGTTCAGGTTTACATTAGCTAGTCTCCTTATGTTCAGATTTGCATTAGCTGGTCTCCCTGTGTTCAGGTTTGCATCAGCTGGTCTCCTTATGTTCAGGTTTGCATTAGCTGGTCTCCTTATGTTCAGGTTTACATTAGCTAGTCTCCTTATGTTCAGGTATGCATTAGTGGGTCTCCTTATGTTCAGGTTTACATTAGCTGGTCTCCTTATGTTCAGGTTTACATTAGCTAGTCTCCTTATGTTCAGGTATGCATTAGTGGGTCTCCTTATGTTCAGGTTTGCATCAGCTGGTCTCCTTATGTTCAGGTTTGCATTAGCTGGTCTCCTTATGTTCAGGTTTACATTAGCTAGTCTCCTTATGTTCAGATTTGCATTAGCTGGTCTCCCTGTGTTCAGGTTTGCATTAGCTGGTCTCCTTATGTTCAGGTTTGCATTAGCCGGTCTCCGTATGTTCAGGTTTGAATTAGCTCATCTCCTTATGTTCAGGTTTGCATTAGCGGGTCTCCTTATGTTCAATATTATTATATAGAGTTAGAGTCAGATGCCAAGTGACAACTCACTCTTTATGTGATAGTACAAACGAGTGTTATTTTAGCCAAGGTCGTATAAGGCATAATGTGTAGGAAACTGGGTGTGGCATAGAGTGATGCAGGGTGTGAGCTCTGCCTCTTTATTCATGGCTATATAAACCTACGCATAACATAATCATGTTAACAATTCACAACTACATGTGTGTTCCAAGTCGACTAATCTGTTAGACATACAAATATAGCCAACACTAAAATACTCAACATTCTCTCCCAGGGAGAGGCATAACTTTGTATAGCTTACCTGAATATGCTCAGTAAACAGATATATAGAGTAACGTGAATAAATAAACAGACACAATACATAATATATATATACATGTATATTATATATATATAATATATATATCATATAATAATTATATAGAAAAGTACTGGGATGGCTAGTCCTACTGCAGTTTCATGCGAATGCAATCAGCTCACATGCCACCTCAGTTGCTCATTGTCCCTGATGATTGCATTCGCATGAAACTGCAGTAGGACTAGCCATCCCAGTACTTTTCTATATTCAATAGCTCTGCCTTAACACAGCATTGAGCACTATTTGTAGCGTTCATCAACAAACTACCTTCTAAGTATCATATAATATATATATACATTCCACAATGTATACATGGAGAGGTATAAACTTGCCTTATATGTCAAAACACAAGTTTAGCTCCTCCCTCCCTAATGAGTGATACTTTTGCTCTCCAGTTATAACAATACTTGCAGTACTGACTCAACATATAACACAAACAGTTATTATAGCACATCCAGCAACAGTTGTCGAACAACTACAGAAAACTTGACTTCCATTGCCGCCACCACCACAATAAGAGCAGAAGTGGGGAAGTCTTGTGATGAACAATTGTATTAGGCAACACATAGTTCTATATATAGGTAGGGTATATAGTACTTTGGTGGTAGTAACTAGTTAGTAGGCTAGAGGTAGTAGAGTATTCTTTTAGGAGTTCTGGATACTATGATGATGTTTACAAGCAGGTGGCTTTAGTAAAGGCTGCTCCCGTTAGTCTTGCCGTAAGAAGGAAGGTGACAAGTCGGTGAGCTTTACTGAGATAATATCATAGCTACGTAAACACATCAACAATAACATCAGGAGCAGGAAATCAATAAATAAGTACTCTACTACATTACCACCAGTGAACCGAACAGAGCGGAAGGAAAATATCTATGATGATGAACACAGAGTTATTATTGAGGTCACACTGTTTATTAGGTTGGCTCCACTAAAGTGTTAGGGAGTCGTATAGTATTAGTAACAGTAGCAGTAGTAATAGTAGTAGCAGTAGCAGTAGCAGCAGCAGTAGTAGTAGTGGTAGTAATAAAAGTAATAGTAGTAGTAGTAGTAATAGTAATAGTTGTATAGAGGAATGTATATATAGCAGAGTATGCACTAAGTACCCTCCAAATTTCCACTATGCTCTTTTCAGCAATCTAGTATTAGGCAGAGTACATGTATCAAGTGTCCAGTGTATAAATTTATTTATGAAGTTGTGTGAAAACTGATCCATTTACAGACTGAGCTGAACTTGAGGTGCTGGAAGTTTTAGAGAATATGGAAAAAAGAGAAAGAAAATGTAGCAGCTGGACATTAAAACAGCCGCAGTCCTCGCCTAGAGATACGGCTTCATTTAACAATTATGCAAATGATGTAGATGTGTAATAATTAGAAGTGTTAGTTTTGTGACATAACTTAAGTGGCACTACATGTAGGAAACTTCACACCTGCCTCTCAAGGTGAAAGGTTAAGCCCCCATGGGCACCGATTATATAATTTAAGGGGTGGAATAATCCATCAAACAAAAGATTTAATTTTTTTTACAAAATATACCCAAAACATTCTTGATTGTTTTCATTTCACTTTGTTGGCTAGAGGATTGCTTGTTTCAAGAGCTTAACCCTGAGAAGGCTTGCAAGTCAGTACACTGGTGACAAGTATACTTCCTTAAACTGGATGATCCCCACCTTTAAAATCTTCTATAATTGTCGAGTGCCTGTAACCACTTCCCCTTCACAGCTTGTATGTAACAGAACCACAAGATTTCCCCCCAAAACATATGAAAGAAAACTGCGAGGTCAATGAAGATTTTTTTTACTGAAAAGCAAGAATCTGTGGCAAAGGCATATGCTGACTAACTGGGTGCTGCTGCAAAGAACAGACTTCTCAGCAGTGGAGGAAAGGCTGACCAATTTGCTTAATCAATTAACACCATATTATGAAGAGAACCACTTACACGGCAATCCATCTAACACACAAGTGTATGCCACCATTTGCTTCGATGCCAAGTAACTTGGTCTGGAACCCCACTTGAGCATCGTGAACACTCAGTGTACTTAGGTGTCATGCTTGCACTGTCTCAAATTCCCGAAGACAAAAGCGAAAGTGAGCGCTCGCAACGACATCATTAGCAAGCCCACAAATACAAGATGGGGTGCTAGTCTTCCTGCGCTCAACTGTCCTAGCTCTCTGCTACTCTACAGCTGAGTATGTCAGGTATGGGAAAGTTATACAAGTGCTAAAAAGCTAGATCCAGCTCTTCATGCTTCCTGTCAACTGATCACCGGCTGTCTTAGACCAACAACAAACACTGACAGCCTCTACATTCTGACAGGCATAGCCCCACCAGGCATTCGATCAGCAGCCAGCATTAAGGAGAGATGCAGCAGCAAATAGAAGAACGGCATCCGATGTTCACCCAACACCAGTTCAGAGTCACCAGAAGTCGAGGAAAAAGCCTCCGCTTGAGGCTGAACCATAACAAGTGACACGAATGACTCTGTGGGAGGAGGGGGAAAACAGCCTACCATACTCAACAACAATGGAACTGGCAGCAAGGGAACAGCTAGCACCTGCTGTGGATGCAAGCTGGGCTACTGGAGTTGGCAGAGCCAAGGTAGCATTAAAAAAATTGAGATACCTCCTCCAATGACACCATGTGTGACTGTAGCACAGAGCCACAAGCTATGGAACACTTGTTGAGATGCCCTCTACACCATCCATGTGTGATTCTAGCATAGAGCCACAAAATATGGAACACCTGTTGAGACCATCCATGTGTAAGTGTGGCACAGAGCCATAAACTATGGAACACCTCTTGAGATGCCATCTACTACCAGAACCATGCACACCTACTGACCTAACAATGTACAATGAAGATGCAGAAATGCATTCAGCTCTGGTTGAGCAAAATCTGATCGTGAAGTAGACTCGTTAAGGACACTGCCCCCCACACCTTTGTCTTGCTAGCCAGACTCTCAAACGCACATGGTACAGGTAATCAGGCAAGACTGACATACATATATCCAAGTGTAAACTGATCCTCCTCAACCACATTCTGGAAGAATGTCAGGAGACCATCAATAAGTTCCATACTGTAATCCCCAATGTCAAAATACCCGACAAGGAGAGCTTTAGCTTCCTTATTGCTCCTCTAACCTTCTTGGACACTACAGCCTGTCCTGTCGGCTGAATGCAGGGTTGCTACAGTGTTTGAAGTGGCTGATGTTGTTGCATGTTTGTTATGACCCACACAAAACCAGCCAATAAATAAGGGCTAATGTAATCATATTCAACTATGCCTACAACTCCATGTGTGTTCCAAGTCCAGTAATCCGATAGACTATACAAATATAGCCAAACACAACATTCTCTCCCAGGGAGTGGCATAACTTGGTCTAGCTTACCTGAATATGCTTAGTAAACCAATAGAGTAACGTGAATAAATAAACAGACAGAATATATATATATATATAATATATATATAATATATACATTCCACATTGTATACATATGGAGAGGTATAAACTTGCCTTATATGTCAAAACACAAGGTTAGCTCCTCCCTCCCTAATGAGTGCTACTTTTGCTCTCCAGTAATAACAATACTTGCTATAGGTGCCATTCAACAATGGGGATACAGCTCCTCCAATGATATCATGTGTGACTGTAGCACATAGCCACAAGCTATGATAGATTTATTGAGGTGCCCTCTACACCCTCAATATGTGACTGTAGCACAGAGCCACAAGCTATGGAACACCTATTGAGATGCCCTCTACACCATCCATGTGTGGCTGTAGCACAGAGCCACAAGCTATGGAACATTTGTTGAGATGCCCTGTACACCATCCATGTATGACTGTAGCACAGAGCCACAAGCTATGGAACACCTGTTGACATGTTTTTACAAAACTGGTCTTACAGAAATAAGTGAGAATACAGTACTACACTGTACTATTAAAACTGGAACTCGACTGGTTTATTAACATCTAATGCAATAATATGACTGAACATTTTATTTGGGAATAGGTAGCCTGCAATAATAGAGTAGGAAAATGGTATATGGCTACGTAGAATAACACAATAGTTATGGATACATGAGTAGTGTTTTGAATTCAGTGGACACTTTGGAGAGCTTTTCAGAATACACACACTCATTATCAAGCAATTTAAGAATTTCTACTTCCACTGTGCACAGCAGGAGTGCCCCCAGCAAATCTTGTCCAAGCAGAGATCTCAATTGACTCTTAACAAACTTGAGTTTTGAAGAGACCCGTTCACATGCCGCCCCATGCCCCAGGGGTGGGGAAGTGCAATTGTGATGCGCATATACAGTTTATTATAACTTCTGCAGAAGTGGTAACCAATGAATAATAAGAGAACACATGCTATGCAGTGAGTGCAGTTTCCTTTACAAAAAAATATACAATAATAATAAATAAGTGTACAAGTTTAAATAATTAAATTTGAGATGGGCATGGGAGGGACATGCAACGACTAATATAGAAGATTCTATGATAGAATGCTCCACAAACACTGCAAGATGGAGCAACCATCAACATGATGCCAGCCAGTACGGATTCAGTGTGTTGTTTACATTTAAATGAAAAAATTGAAAGAGCAATTTACAAAGATTAATGGATTGCCTGCAAGACTATACTCAATACATTTACATTTTTATAATGGTTTATTTAAATGGTAGAGGGTGATAAAGGGTCAGCTCCCTGGTTGTGGTATGCAATTATCTTTGTTTCTTGACGGGTCAATTTATTTCTTCTTATATATGTTCTTGAAAAATTATAGCTAATGCCCAACTTTTATCAGGTTAAAATATATCAATTCCAGATTACACTCTCTTAGGATTTTATGTAAGGAAAGGGGTAAGGTTACTTGCTGTACTGGTTGGGGAAGATATGTGGAGATTAATTTTATAGACACACTCGTAATGATTTTGGGCTAACTAGTGGGGGATCGAGGGTAAATTTAATTTTATTTTTAACCTTTGGTTACAACTTTAGAGCTCTGTAGATTCTGCAAACTGATCGGTGCTTCGTAATGATTTTGGGCTAACTAGTGGGGGATCGAGGGTAAATTTAATTTAATTTTTAACCTTTGGTTACAACTTTAGAGCTCTGTAGATTCTGCAAACTGATCGGTGCTGTCAACCTCTCAATGGAGTAGTCTGCATAGACATTCAAGCGGGATTCAGGTTTTTGAGGTCCCTTCAAGTACAATGTTTTGTAAGAAGATAATTGAATAACAATTTAGTCATTGAATAACAATAATAGTCATGAGTTCACTGTGTTGCTCTTGGTTTCTTCAGGATCTTGGCTGTGTGGTACTCTTTGAAGCACTCTTCTGGAGTAGAGGTGGGTGGTCAGAGCAAGTCTGACAGTAGTACACTGTTAGATGATGTGTGCCTCCCTATCGACTGCTACACTCAATGCAGTCACAGTGTTTTCCTTTGGCAGAGAAGTGTTTGCCTTGCTGAAGTCTCCTCTCTACGCTGTCCCTGCACTGATGCTGATGGTTGAGGTGTAGACAGCAGAGTATTTGTAAGAATCTGTCTCGGCTCGTCACCTTCAAAACAACAACAGAAAACATACAAAATATGACATGATATCTTGCAGGCCACCTAATTGGAATCAGCCACTACCTGTGAAAAGAATGCAGTTATGTCAGTTGACCAATAATCCTGAAGTATTGGGTTGTCCCATATTTAGGATAATGGCAAAAAATGCTTTCAACTCTGTTGTGGTCATGTCTTTCCAATTTTTGAGCCTTGAGCGAACTGTAAGTGGCCTGTTTACGATCAGAATTTGTTTGTTTTACACACTACTAGGTCAAAACCTCATCTGCAAAGAACAGGTGAAGAAATCCTTGGGCTCAACATCATCATCTGGCAAATTTGGACCAGGAGTTTCTGTGTACAAACGCTCGGTGGGGCTCATAATGTTGTCAACTTCTTTCCACCTGACGAGCCCACTTGAAGAATTTCCACTCGTATGGCCAGTTTCCACATCCATTTCCCCATCAGTCTCACCTACACTACTGCTGCCATTAGCATATTCCATTTCTTCAAGGACCGCATCCTCCAGGCCATCTTCTTTCACATCATCTAGTTCATCTTCTTCCATATCATCTAGTTCATCTTCTTCCACATCATCTAGTTCATCTTCTTCCATATCATCTAGTTCATCTTCTTCCACATCATCTAGTTCACTGTCACTTTTTCAAAGTCATTCTCAATATCAGAAAGAGCCTCCAGTACTGCCTGCAGATCCATATTTGTGTTTGTTTTGTTTTGGATAAAAATACACACCATGCAGCTGTCAATGAATCACGAAATAAAACACCTGTTTTTTTAAATTTTTTTATGTTATTCATTCCCAAGTTTGATTATAAACCCATCAACCTTACCTAGTAAGTACAGAGTATAAAATAGGCAATCGACTCGTGTCACACAGAGCACGCACTGCCAGCTTGTCATGGGAGCTGTGACAGACATATACGTGGGGTGGATTGCTGTGTCACAAACAACGCAGTGTAAGAGGTATCAATCTAGCTCTCCAAAGAAATGGAAAAAGAGAATTACCAAAAAAAATCTTGAAACTGTATCGGCTACTTGCATCATGTTATTGATCTCACGTTATTGAACAACACTTCATCACGCAAAGGTTATGGTGAGATGCACAATGAGTAAAAAGTGCTTTGGGATGTTTCTTCAGAAAACGAGCAAATCAACCCATCCCACCAAACTCTCAGGTCAGAACAGGTGCCAGCACCTGTGGCATCATCAGTATATCACACTTGTTGGATGAACTGACTGATTGATTGTAAGTCATAAATGAGAGGCTGAATAGAGAGAGCATACATAGCCATGGCAAGGGGGTCACCTTGTGTCGTACCTTCAGAAGACAAGATCTCACCACTTACCTGTACGACACATCTGACATTAGAACCACAGGTGTCTTGCAGAATTTGAGAAATGGGTGGGCAGACGACTTTAATGTTGTGTGGGGCTGTTTGCCTATTGATGGAATTGAAGGTATTATTTGGAAGTATTCCTTCAATATCAGGATTAGCAAATGTCTGACACATTGCTGAACAGCTGCTTCACAACCTCCATCCTGGCCTGCACAGACTTGAAGGGGACCAGCGGCATCAATAATATCCTCTCGTATGATATGTAGTAGAGCTTTCGCAATTATGCGACGGTGTACTTCACCGATACCAATTGGTCTGATGCCGGAACACTTATTGAGTGGTAATAAGCGCCGTGCAACAAAACACTTAAGTTATCACGGTTGATAGAGGTTGAGCAGATATGGCGCCCAACAACAGCAAGGGCAGAACATAAATCGTGAGGTTCACATTTAAAAGAGCTGCATAACCTTTTCCATGCATGAGCATCCATTCCTGATAATCCACCAGAACCAATCGATGCTTTGAGAATGGTTTCTCCATTCAGGTTGTCAAAGATGATTGTATTAACAGGAGCAGGTACATCATGTAGTAAACATTCAGGTTGAGCAGGTTTACCAGTTGGATGTTTTGCTGTGAGGACGTCACGTGTTGTCTGTTTCTGATCTGAGGAATCTGAAACTTGGTCATCCAATGCAAGTACTCCACCAATATTATTGGATGAGAGATAGCTTGGGGCTCGATGGACTTTTCCCTTTGTTGTTTGATTTTTGAAGTTTCTTGAGAGTAGGTGTTGCATCAATTGATTTGGGTCGACGCTTCTGAAGGCATCTGCCCTCCTCCAATAAAACCTGTAGGTCACCATCTCTCCATAGATTCATCCTCCTCTTCATATGCTTGATGTGATCTTTTGTCTTGCTCATGCGGCTAGGCTTTTGGAGAACCAAGATTTGCAGTAAAACAATTGCCACACACTCCAAACTTGAGGCATCAGCAAAGGCTTGCAACAGGCGAGCAAGCTCTTTCACAAACAAGTTACCCATTGCACCAGTTGGGGTCGTGAACATATTTAATCTCCAATGGATTACTTCCTCATAGCTTAGAGTTATGATGTCAAATATCTCCTGGCCATGGTGCAAACCCCATGTGAAATTCATGTCTATGGTGGTGTTAGACATGACGGTCAATGATTGTGATGATTGTTACAGTTGAATTGGTGGAAATGGAGGCTTGAGATGGTTGGGTTGACTCAGATTCAACTGTACTTGATGTAGAAGAATTGCTGGTGGTGGGCATTATTATCCATGGGTGGAGTAGGAGAAACTGAATGCAATGTAGCAGAAACAGTTACCCCGCTTGAAGTCAGATTAGGTATACCTATATGACTTGGTGTCGCTGATTGAGTTGTTGTAAGTGTGCTGGGTAGGGGGGACATATTCTGACATTTACCCAACCCATACTTGCCAACTTTCCATAAGTTAATTCCGGGACATTTTATATACGGCGCGAATTTTCGACTACGCCCCCTAATTAGTGTTCGTGACCACGTTATACGCGATTTTTCGACCCAACTAACCGGTTCATCTCATCATACAGCTGAGCTGTGAGGTAGTATTCTCTGTAGATTTCTGGAAGAGGCGGTTGAATTGATCCATTGAGGGCAAGATAAAAGGGGCAAGATAAAAGAACAACAGAGGTTTCGTCAGATGATTCTCTCAAGCCTTGAAAGAATGCTACAGACTTTAGCTTCCAAGACAAGAAGAATGACTTCAAACCATCATACTGCCTGAGGTAACGATTCACACACTTCAGCTAGCTGAGCCATCGTGTGGGGCAATGCTTAAAAATCACACCAGGCTCTGAACACCATGACAAATTGCTGCTCTCTTGCTGCTATGGAAGTAGTAGAATATGTCGATGAAGAGTTGGCCAATGTTCACTGGGAGTACCTTCAAACCAGCTTTGACTGTTAAATCAGTCAAATGGCAGATGCAACCAACTCATACAAAGTTGGGATCTCATCCTTAATCAGCTTCTGCACACCCACTCCTTTCATAACAACAAGACATGAAAGACACTGCATTGTCAAAGCTGAGCCCATTCTTAGTCAGTGACTCTTTCAAGGCTTGAAACAAGTTGGTAGCTATATTAATGTTCACAACAGGCATATCCAAGAATCTCGTCCGTACTTCACCTACCTGTGGATCAAGAAGCCTCAAAAGAATTATACAAGACTTATTCCTCTTGTCATGGGATTCATCAATCATCAAAGAGAATGGACCACTTGACATTGACTCCATAACTCTCTGTTGTGTGAATTAAGGAGCAAGAGCTTTCTTCACTATGGCGGTAGATAATTTCTTTGCAATTTCAGAGTCGGGGAACATCTTGTTGAAAAGCTTGGTGGCATGGTCACTAGACAGAAAGGATATGTTGTAACAAATGTAGCCCACCTGACCTCTGCTTCGATTACTTGATCACTTCTCTGATGTTGGAAGAGAGAGGTGATTGGAATAGTTGATAGCACAGCCTTTGACATATCCTTACGTTTCTTGCTCTTGAGGTGACATGTGACATCATTAACAGCCACCATGGGTAACACCAAAGTCGATTGCACACAGAGTGCATCGGGCATACAAGTGACAAAATGAAGTCAAGACTACTGACATTACTATTGCATTGAACACAAGCAGCACACTGTACCCATGATGTTATTATTTACCCTGCATTTGCGGTATTCCATGCTTACTTACTTTGTCAATCAATTTCATTATATATTACTCCTGAAATTCTTTGATCCATTTATTGTCAAAATGGCATTCTCTCCTCTGCTTCTTTGCTACACTAGCCATTTTGCTGAGATTGCAATTATCAGATTAACGTGCTGAGAAGCACTCACCACCAATCGAAACAAGGTCAAAGGTTGTTTCGCACAACCGCTGGGAGCCGTAATTGTTTATCTGTAGTTTTTCTCTGCTAAAAAGTGTAATTAGACTAAACTAAACAAGCTTGAGACTGCAGTGGCCATCTAAGCGAGTGGAAGAGCAAGGTGTGCGTAGCTGTAAATTCCGGGACATTTCCGGGACAAAGACACCACCGGGACAAGGCTCAAAATTCCGGGACTGTCCCGGCCATTCCGGGACGGTTGGCAACTCTGCCAACCGAATTCTTCGGCAATTCTGACATTTCTTCCCCTCAGGAACATTCTTACAGCTTCCAGTTTTGTTACAACGGCAACATGTCATTGTGACATGCTAGTAAAAAAGAGCATCAAGGTCTAGACGGAAAAAGAACATCAAGATGGATACAGCCACCTGCGCCAGGATCGCCTCTAATAACAGCTCTCCGGACGCCTTGCTGATCGGTTTCCGTCCGCTCGGGCGGCGCCGACGTATTGATTGGCTAGTAGATCTGATGACCATTACCTAACCCTATATCGGCTTAGAAACCCTTTACCTCCCTCGTTGGTCATCTGCCTCCATGGATCTAGTAGGGTTCCTGTTCGGGAACGTGAACTCTGAGGGAGAATTGGAAGATGACGGGGTGTTAGATAAGGTAATCATAAATATAACTGGCTTACCGTGTAGATATTTCCTGCTGGCACTAGCTTAACTGGCTACATATACAAACAAAGATGTCCAGTCCTGATGCAGGTGAATGGATGTACTGACATAGGTGGGTGGGTGTGGTCAATAAGTGAGTGATGTGACGCCATGTGAACATGCATGGCAGACTGGATATCTACCTGAAAATCCTGTACCTATGCAGTCCATATATTTGTCTTATTACTAAATAGAGACAGTTGTAGAGACGCACCATGCAACATTCTATGGTATTGTCCAGTCTTATTAGGCATGTTTCTAAGCTCTTAGTTGGCCTAAAGCCGTTACTTTTCCAAAATGGAAGCACTAGGGTAGCAACGGAGTCCCACTCTCTTTCCGAAGAGTCCTGGATACACCAGAATGAATCCCTGATGTATCATGGAGTGGTATTTTTCTCAGCTGAGTATCAACTCCCAGTGTACACAGCACTGGAGCCAGCAGCATGGCCTCTTGGTGAGGTCAGGGGGATTCTCTTTACAGCAAGAGTTGCACTTGAGAATTAGTATAGATACCTTTATTCCAACATCAAATGTGTGCCTTCATTATGGTGTCTAACAGCTGTTGTTGCTATGCATTGCCTTGTTTAATTAATATGTTAAAATCACCTCAATAATCACTGCAAATTGTATTCACTCGACGTTTCGACTAGATGGTCTAGCCTTCGCCAGGAATAATCCTGATTAAGGCTAGAGCATCTAGTCGAAACATCGAGTGAATACAATTTGAAGTTGATTATTGAGAATGTGATTTTAATGTTATTATGTCAACTGAGAGTTCATTGAATGTTTAATATCCTGGGTGGGATTTGTAGGGTTGAGAGCCGTGAGATGTCCTCCCAAAGCCCAGGTTACCTTCCCCCAACTAAAGTCCAAATTCTGCCCCCCCCCCCTTCCGAGAATTTTGAAAATCATAGTGCCAGTAGATGCTTCCAATGGAAGCTTGTTTGTAAAGAAAACAACTTGAGATGAAGGCTAGAGCATCTGGTCGAAATGTCGAGAGAGTAAAATTCAAGTTGATTATTAGGAATTCATTAAGTCACTTTTAAAATCACAATGCAGTCAAGCTGTAACTGTTCTGGTTCCTGTAATATATACCATAACATCTGGTTGTTTCAGCGCTCCGGATAATTGGCGTCTCTCAGCAGTTAGATTTCGTTGTCATTGTAAAATCATCTTTGTTGAGCATCCCAAGCATCTCTGAAGGAAGCTCCTTAGGAACGAGTATGATGCCAACTGTCGCTCATATGTAGTTGTGATCTTTCCCAGGGGGAAAGTTCGAGAGATAATGCGTTACGACTCGTGGCAGGTTCCAACTCGAGATAGCTCCCAGGTCTCTTTTTTCCTCTCTGGCACGTGTAACAGCCACTCCCCTTTCTACCACACGTACAAATATAATGTGCAGTATTCTCATGTCCAAGAATAAAAGGGTGTGCGTTATCTAGAAACTTTCTTTGCATGTGCCTACTCGCTGTTCGGCGCTGTTTTTCTTGCAGGCCCAGACATGGGGGATGCTAAGCAACCAGTTAAAAAGAAAATGTTATGGTACACTCGGAGGAAGGTAGGAACTTCTTCCTAGATTTTTGCTGATGCGGCATGTGATGCCTGGCATTGGCACTCACACAACAAACACCGAGTACCTCTACATGACATGCACCAGTTGAGTGGCACTTGCAGGAGGCTTCAGTGTGCCAACAATAGCTGTGTAGTGTCCACTAGAGTGAGTATTTCTCAAGCATTGTACAGTATTTGCTGTATCATGATAATTGGGAAAAATTCAGGAGTCCTCGGAGAAGTCTAAAATAATAATAATACTAATAATATTAATAATATTATTATAATATTATTAATATTATTATTAAGTAATAATAATAATAATAATAATAATAATAATAATAATAATAATAATAATAATAATAATGTGAAATTCATGGTATTAAATTTCATGGTGAATTTCATGGTGTTATTATTATTATGGCGATGATGTTAATGATTTACAACAGTTCGCAATAAGTTGGCTATTCTCGTCCCACTATTGCTCTCAAACAATCATCACCATCACCGTCATCATCATAATTATTAATGTTAAAATTCCTGGAAGAGATTCCCCCACCAAGAATCCTCTACATTCCTTTGTAGCACATGGCATTTCAAAGAATGCCAAGTCGAGTTTCCTCCTCCCAAATAAAGACTCCTGTACAAGACTCTATATATGTGAAACATGCTTTAACCACAAACTGCACCATTATATAGTATGTCCAGAGTTGTGCTAAATGTACAAGACTCTATATAATATGTGAAACATGCTTTAACAACAAACTGCACCATTATATAGTATGTCCAGAGTTGTGCTAAATGTTTAATTTTTGTTTCAAAGCTATGCATGTAAGCGTTTCATCCAGGATTTTTCAACTGGGGTGGTTAGAAGGAACGGTGTGCAGATAGTGCTACTGTGCAGCCACCCCACAGTACACTATTGGGGTGGGGGGCTTATGCCAGTTCTGACTTAATTGGATGATGAAGTCAGTTCTAAAAATAACCTGACCCTGGAAGCCATTTGGAAATTCCCTAGTGGTAGCCCCATGTCAGGTCATAGTTAGCCTGGGGATTCCCTACAGTCAGGAGATTAGTAGCCTGGGCATTCCCCACAGTTAGAGCTTTACCCTGAGCCTGCCACTACACTTCCAGTCATCATAGAAGACATCGTCATTCATCACATGGATATCAGAAGATTTCTGAAGAAACGTACAATGCCTGACTCTATTGACTCATGACTCAGTTTCTACTGCTGTCAGTCAAGTAGCCAGACTTGGAGATGACTCAGAGTCAATCACACCAAAGAACAGCCAGGAGGCCAAGGATGTTGGCAATGATAGGTCAGAGCGTACTGATGCATCTGAAGAGAATCCCACAGCAGTCCACTTCTGCAGTTACATCAACTTCATTGTCAGAAGAAACAGAGGCTAGTCAAGTTTCTGGCAGCAAAGGTGCTGTTATGGGAAAGAAGATGAAGTTCCTGCCACACTGGCAAGAGAAATGCACTGTAGTCTTGGATAAGTTACAACTCTGTGAGCAGTGGGATGTTGTGTCAGTACTGTTCCCATATTTACAAGAGGATAAGGAAGACAAGAGGATAAGGAAGTACTGAAGCACACACAGGGAGCTTGGATTTCTCGCCCAGTGTCAAACTGGAAAAAGGCACTGGATAAAATGAAAGCACAAGAAGCTTCGGCATGGCACAAGCTAGCAAAAGCCAAAGTAGAGGCAGAGAAACAACCCAAGCTGAAGGAAATGTAATCTTTCAGCTCAAGTAGGGGAAAGGGAGGTGCGATGAACAGATGAAGCAACAAAACCACGCACTGATCAAGAAGCTGTCGAGGATCATGTACTTTTTGTATAAACAGAAAATAGCACATTTTACCAATTTTGATGTGGTTCAGCTTATGGTGGAGAATGGTGATGATGAAGTGAGGAAACATTTCCAAGAAATGCCAACTACTGCTCTCATGTGGCCCTAAGTGAGTATCTTGATGACATCAGCCTGTGGATCCAACAAGGTATCCTCAAATCTCTTAAAGAAGCTGCTTTCTGTTCAATGCTGGCTGATGAGTCGACAGATATAGCAACAACTGAGGAGCTTTCAATCTGCTTCAGATGGGTTCACAGTTCTGGTTCACCAGTGGAACATTTCCTGGGACTTGTTAGCCTTTCTGCATGTGATGCTGCTTCAATATTTGCTGCACTGAAAGCTTTCCTAGCAGACAGTGGCATTGATGCTGGGAAACTGAGAGGACAGGGATATGACGGGGCTGATATCTTCTCAGGCATGAAGAAGGGAGTCCAAATGCGTATCTGCACACCGGCACCACGAGCATTGTTTGTGCACTGCAGATGTTCTGAAGCTTTGCTGTGTTTCAGCTGCTAGATGCCTGCCAAGTCTGAAGAAAGTCTTTGCAACACTGATGTCTGTTTGGAAGATGTTCCACTACTCTCCAAAGAAGTTTTCTGCACTGAAGGAGATGCAGGCACTCAACAACCACCCCCAACTAAAGATGATCAAGACAAATGGTACACGCCGGCTGGCACATAACAGATCTGTAAGAGCAATAGGTGCTCCTTGAGGCCACTGATAGATATGTACACTTGAGCACATCCACAAGGATACTGGAGAGCCAGAAGCACTTGGAATGCTGAAGATTATAAAGACATACCAGGGTTTTATCTAGGATTTTTGGGAAGGGGGGGAATACCGACATATCTTCTCAAATTCAGCTCAATGTGGTAGTGTGTCAGCATAAATTTTAGAGGCAATATATGATAATGGCATTTTGGTGACTTTGAGACTTTTCATGCTCACGTAATTTTCCAGTAGCCTTTTTCTACAAAAGGAGCCTTGATTCATGTTTGATGCAGCATACGATTTGCCTTTAATATTTCAGCCCACTTCTCACACAGAACAAAACATACCTTCGACACCAGGCTGCTCATCATACCAATGCTCAGGACATGACATCTACTGTACTTGCCAGTGAGTCACAGTGCTTAATGCTTCCTAATAATTATAGTAAAACTTCTTTAAATCTATCAAATTATCCCACTAACGACAGCCACAGTTGAAGGAAGCTTTTCTACGCTTACACTTGTTAAGACAAATCTCAGAAACCGTCTGAAGGACTGTACATTGGACAAGTGCATGCGAATAGCAATTGAAGGGCCAGACTCCCTATCAGATGATGACATTGAGGCAATAATTAAGATATGGAAGCAGAAAAAGACTAGGAGACTTATTGTGTTACCATGTTTATTATCAATTTTTTTAAATTATATTAAAATTCACGGACACTAGACACTCCAGTACATTACATTACTGTTTACATTACTGCCTATCTGAAGGGGGGGAAGACAGCGCTGAAGGGGGAGAAGATTCCCCCCCCCCTAGATAAAACCCTGCATACAACTTTGTGGCACCGCTGATGATGCTAAGTGCTGTCCTTCCTGTATTAACTTGTCTTGGAAGAGCCCTGCAGGCCAAGATAGCAGATTTCACTCTTATAGCCAGCCAGCTGACCTACATATGTCCAGCACAACCTACAGCAGATCAAGGAACATCCCAATGATCAGGAGTACCTGTCCACAGTCCATGACACAGTAGCAGACCTTGCAATTGGTGTTCTAGATCTGGAGGCAGCAAGAGAGAATTTCAATAAGAATGTGCTGCAGCCATACCTGGCAGAGGTCAGCAGGAAAATCAGCTGTCATTTCAAGATGCCTTCTCTTCACTGCTTTCAGCATCTTTGACCCACAGAAATGCCCAACAAATGTCCAGCAACTGCACCAAATATGGCAGTGCAGAGTTGGAGAAGCTCCTAGAATTCTCTGGGGAGACAACAGAGATTGAGTATTAGGGAGAAGTCTTCTCAACTCCGGCAGATGCTGATAAGCCGGAGACAAGACTAGAGTAGAGCTTTCAAATTCGTTACCTTTGAGGAGATGCAGGGTTTGCCGTTGAAGGAGTAACACTGTTCCTGGGAAGTAAGGCAAAGTGTGTGACCTTTCCCAACATCAAGATTCTCTCTCCATAGCCATGGTACTTCATGTGTCCACTGCAACTATTGAGCACTCCTTTAGTGACATGAAGCAGATCAAGGATCGACTTCGTAATCGACTGCTTTCAGCATCACTGACCAAGCTATGACCATAGCCATCGGAGGGCCACCACTCCCTGAAGTGGACTTTGATGCTGTGCTGGCCCTGTGGAAGGCAATGAAGCCAAGGAGACTGCTTTTGTTATTAACAATTGACTAGCACAGTGAAGAAATGCTCTCCTTTGTGGTGAACTGAAAAATAGAGTTAACAATAACTGTTGTTAACTGTGTTGATGTAAACTTACTGTGTATCCAACCATTTGTCTTTTCTCTATATAAATGCAACTAGTTACAATAACGCTGCAGTACTAGTCCTTGGTCATTCACACTAGTCCCAGGTTAGTGGAATAGTGTTAAGTAGATCTCACCTGATACTGTTAATATCCATGGCTGTAAAATAGAAGTTCTACACAGTCAACTTGCATTTCAACTTTGCTGGATGAAACCCTGAATGTACAAGATCTCTATCGCCCTCACCACAATTAAAAGTTTTTCATTTATGAGAAGCCAAGCTTGCTAAGTGCCTTGCTAGTTTCTAAGTGGCTGTGGCCTTGCTAGCTTCTAAGTGGCTGTGGCCTTGCTAGCTTCGAAGTGGCTGTAGCCTTGCTAGCTTCTAAGTGGATGTGGCCTTGCTAGCTTCTAAGTGGCTGTGGCCTTGCTAGTTTCTAAGTGGTTGTAGCCTTGCTAGTTTCTAAGTGGCTGTAGCCTTGCTAGCTTCTAAGTGGCTGAGGCCTTGCTAGCTTCTGTGGCCTTGCTAGCTTCTGAGTGGCTGTGGCTTGCTAGCTTCTAAGTGGCTGTGGCCTTGCTAGCTTCTAGGTGGCTGTGGCCTTGCTAGCTTCTAAGTGGCTATGGCCTTGCTATTTTCTAAGTGGCTGAGGCATTGCTAGCTTCGTGGCTGTGGCCTTGCTAGCTTCTAAGTGGCTGTGGCTTTAGCTTCTAAGTGGCTGTGGCCTTGCTAGCTTCTAAGTGTCTGTGGCTTTAGCTTCTTGCTAGCTTCTGGGCCTTGCTAGCTTCTGAGTGGCTGTGGCTTGCTAGCTTCTAAGTGGCTGTGGCCTTGCTAGCTTCTAAGTGGCTGTGGCCTTGCTAGCTTCTAAGTGGCTGTGGCCTTAGCTTCTAAGTGGCTGTGGCCTTGCTAGCTTCTAAGTGGCTGTGGCCTTGCTAGCTTCTAAGTGGCTGTGGCCTTGCTAGCTTCTAAGTGGCTGTGGCCTTGCTAGCTTCTAAGTGGCTGTGGCCTTAGCTTCTAAGTGGCTGTGGCCTTGCTAGCTTCTAAGTGGCTGTGACCTTGCTAGCTTCTAAGTGGCTGTGGCTGTGGCCTTGCTAGCTTCTAAGTGGCTGTGACCTGCTAGCTTCTTAAGTGGCTGTGGCTTTAGCTTCTTGCTAGCTTGTGGGCCTTGCTAGCTTCTGAGTGGCTGTGGCTTGCTAGCTTCTAAGTGGCTGTGGCCTTGCTAGCTTCTAAGTGGCTGTGGCCTTGCTAGCTTCTAAGTGGCTGTGGCCTTGCTAGCTTCTAAGTGGCTGTGACCTTGCTAGCTTCTAAGTGGCTGTGGCTGTGGCCTTGCTAGCTTCTAAGTGGCTGTGACCTGCTAGCTTCTTAAGTGGCTGTGGCTTTAGCTTCTTGCTAGCTTGTGGGCCTTGCTAGCTTCTGAGTGGCTGTGGCTTGCTAGCTTCTAAGTGGCTGTGGCCTTGCTAGCTTCTAAGTGGCTGTGGCCTTGCTAGCTTCTAAGTGGCTGTGGCCTTAGCTTCTAAGTGGCTGTGGCCTTGCTAGCTTCTAAGTGGCTGTGACCTTGCTAGCTTCTAAGTGGCTGTGGCTGTGGCCTTGCTAGCTTCTTAGTGGCTGTGGCCTTGCTAGCTTCTAAGTGGCTGCGACCTGCTAGCTTCTTAAGTGGCTGTGGCTTTAGCTTCTAAGTGGCTGTGACCTTACTTGCTTCTAAGTGGCTGTGGCTTCCCAGTGGCTGTGACCTTGCTAGCTTCTAAGTGACTGTGGCTTCCAAGGGGCTGAGGCCTTGCTAGCTTCTAAGTGGCTGTGGCCTTGCTAGCTTCTAAGTGGCTGTGGCCTTAGCTTCTAAGTGGCTGTGACCTTGCTAGCTTCTAAGTGGCTGTGGCTGTGGCCTTGCTAGCTTCTAAGTGGCTGTGGCCTTAGCTTCTAAGTGGCTGTGGCTGTGGCCTTGCTAGCTTCTTAGCTGTGGCCTTGCTAGCTTCTAAGTGGCTGTGACCTGCTAGCTTCTTAAGGGGGGCCTTCAGGTCCAAAAATGTTTTTTTTTTGGGGGGGGGGGGGTTTCTTCTCTTCCCATAAATATGTTGCCAGGACCTGTAAGATGCTGCATTCCAAATTTGAGAAGATTTGGATGCTCCATTCTGGACTTATAGTGACTTTTGTACATACACCTCCATTCAATTCTTGGGAAAGAAGACTGTCCGTGGAGGGCGAGTTTCGATGGTATTTTTAATTTTAACTTGGGGTTACAACTTTAGAGCTCCGTAGATTCTGCAAACTTCATGGTATGGACTTGATATATAGCTCAAAAGATAGGTATCTCTGTGTGCTCTCTTTTGATACTAAAATATGTTTCATAGGTATAAAACTATAGGCAAGTTATTAGACCCTAAAGTGGAGGGATCTAAAAAACCTGCATCCCAAAGTCCCCATCCAGAATAACTCCAGATTGCTAAGTGCAAAAAAAATGAAATTGGTACGAGTGGCTAGAGGAAGCCCTAGAGCATGCAATGACCTTTTTCATTAGGCGTTAAAAATTTATTACCTGGTCAAGCGCGCGGGTGGAAAATTGAGGGCGTTGATTGGAAAATTGAGGGCGTTGATTGCAACGCCCTCAATTTTCTACCCGCGCGCTTGACCAGGTAATAAATTTTTAACGCCTAATGAAAAAGGTCATTGGATGCTCTAGGGCTTCCTCTAGCCACTCGTACCAATTTCAATTTTTTGGCACTTAGCAATCTGGAGTTATTCTGAATGGGATGCAGGTTTTTGAGGTCCCTCCACTTTAGGGTCTAGTAACTTGCCTATAGTTACAGCTATGAAACATATTTTAGTATCAAAAGAGAGCACACAGAGTGACCTATCTTTTGAGCTATATATCAAGTCCATACCATGAAGCTTTCAGAATCTACGGAGCTCTAAAGTTATAACCACAAGTAATATTTTAAAAAGTAAAAAATACCCTCGGTCCCCCTTTAGAAGGCTGTAACAGCTTTTTGTCAAATTCTGATTTCCAATCGCCATTCACAGCATAACTAGGTTAAAAAAATATATTTTCTCAAACCTTGTATATCATTTTGAAGCTCTTTCTTTGCTCTTTGTGTTCTATGATCATTTTTTTTTTAATTCATAATAATAAAAAGTTATGTTGCTTAGTGGGGCGTGGCATCTATATGAACCCAGCAAACAGTGGGAATATTAAAAAAAAAAATTCTGATCATTGCTTACAAAGAGTAATGCATTATCTAAACAAACAACAAATTTGAAGTCATTTGATCCAATATCCAAGATGGGAAGCTGTGAATGGTGATTTTGAGGAGGTCTGATGGCTGCAGGTATCTAGATAGAAAAATATCTGTAAATATATTATTATACATATCACTTGAAAGCACATAGAAAGGGCTATCTTTTGACACAAAAATTATATTTGTAGCCCTAGAAACCTAAAAGTTATGACGGTTTTTACTTCGTGGCATATTTTTTGTGATTTGACCTAAATCACCCCCTTAAGTGGCTGTGGCTTTAGCTTCTAAGTGGCTGTGACCTTACTTGCTTCTAAGTGGCTGTGGCTTCCCAGTGGCTGTGACCTTGCTAGCTTCTAAGTGACTGTGGCCTTGCTAGCTTCCAAGGGGCTGAGGCCTTGCTAGCTTCTAAGTGGCTGTGACCTTACTTGCTTCTAAGTGGCTGTGGCTTCCCAGTGGCTGTGACCTTGCTAGCTTCTAAGTGACTGTGGCCTTGCTAGCTTCCAAGGGGCTGAGGCCTTGCTAGCTTCTAAGTGGCTGTGGCCTTGCTAGCTTCTAAGTGGCTGTGGCCTTGCTAGCTTCTAAGTGGCTGTGGCCTCGCTTGCTTGCTTCTAAGTGCTGTGGTCTTACTTTGACAGTTTTGATTGGATCATCTTCTACACAGAAGTTGCCAATGATTCATTTGAGTTGTTATGCACCCTCCACCACACATACAATGCTGGATAAAGTAATCCTTCCTTTCTCTTTTTTAAGATTTCATTTGGTTTGTAGGTGAGTACACAATCAATGCGAAGTGAGGGTCAAAAATGGCTTGACAACAGACAACAGACATGCACAATCACTTGGCCTCAAATGGATGAGTGAGCGATAATAAGCTTGAGTATGGGGTGGAGGTGGTTGATGGTTATGCAATAAGGGATGATGGTCAAGTGTTCCTGATTTGCCATATCTTCCTCTTGTCTCCCATCCTCTCCCCTCTCTCCCGCCTCTCTCCCTCTCTCACAGCCTCTCGCTCCCTTTCTGTCTCTCCCCCACCCTCCCTCTCTCTTCCTATGTCCTTCTCTTCCTCTCCTTTTCCCCTTCCACACTCCCTCTTTCCTCCCCTCTCTCCCTCCCTCCCTCACCTCTCCCTCCCAACCTCCCCCCCCTCTCTCTCTGAAGGTACACCTTCGTAATCAGTATATTCTGTTTCATTACACAGTCAAATGAAGCGAGAAGCTTCTATATATTTATTACCGTCAGTCTCTGAAAAAATTATAGAAAAAAAACTTCTCAATAAACTTCAAATAGAACACAACGAACCTTCTCAATAACTAACTTATAATTTGTTATTCGACATTCCAGCAAGATGCTCTGGCCTTCGTCAGGAATATTCATCATTGCTGGTGCAGGCAAGATGCTCTAGCTTTCACCATGAGTATTCATCGTTGCTGGTACAGGCAAGATGCTCTAGCCTTTGCTAGGAGTATTCATCGTTGCTGGTGCAGGCCAGATGCTCTGGCCTTCGCCAGGAATATTCATCATTGCTGGTGCAGGCAAGGTGCTCAGCCTTCACCAGGAGTATTCATCGTTGCTGGTGCAGGCAAGATACTCTAGCCTTCGCCAGGAATATTCATCATTGCTGGTGCAGGCAAGATGCTCTAGCCTTCGCCAGGAATATTCATCATTGCTGGTGCAGGCAAGATGCTCTAGCCTTCGCCAGGAATATTCATCATTGCTGGTGCAGGCAAGATGCTCTAGCCTTCGCCAGGAATATTCATCATTGCTGGTGCAGGCAAGATGCTCTAGCCATCGCCAGGAATGTTTATAGTCGCCAGGAATATTTATCGTTGATGATGTCATATAATGTTTACGACATTTCACTGTCGCTGTAAAGTAATTTACTCTAATCAGCGGCAATCAGCGGCAATTATAGCTCCGCCTACTCATGGTATCAAAGCTCTAACCTCTGAGCAACACCCACTCACTGTGGTTTGATTTGCCACCTCTTGCTAGTCTTGGAAATGACTTAAAAGTGTGTATTTGATATTTAAAAAGTCCATGTCCCCCCCCCCCCCCCCCTATAATTTCATACCCCCCTGATTTGCTAACCCCCTTCCCTACCTTCCTAACTAACTCCTAAAGTAACCACACCAGATGTGGGCTGGGTCAATCCTATACCATGTGAGTGCATGTCTTCCGAACTAACTCCTAAAGTAACCACTGCCGGATATGGGCTGGGTCAATCCTACACCACGCGGGTGCATGTCTTCCGAACTAACTCCTAAAGTAACCACACCGGATGTGGGCTGGGTTAATCCTACACCACGTGGATGCAAGTTTCTATGAATGAAGGCTTACGTTTTCATTTTAATTCAATTGAGAGGCCCGGGCTAGGCTTCAGAGTGTTCAACAAGGTTAAAGGGGAACCGACAACACTCATTAGTTAATGCCATGACTACACTAGTATTAGCACAGTAAGGCTAGGGCCAGCACTAATACGTACCTGTGTTGCTAGGGGTAGTATATGTTAACTGCTCTAGCCCTAGCCAATTGTTAGCCGGCTTGTCCGGTTGATCCTTCATGGGTGTGAGGCTCCTCCTGTGGTCGCCATGGGGGTGTCGAGGGTAAATCTGGTGATGAAGTGTTCTGTACATTACCTCTTCCTTTAGGATTGCCTGGCGGGTCTCTGCAGGTTGGAGATGGGGTTTGGAAATGTGCTAGGGGAGATGATCCAGGAAGGGTGTGTGGACGACTACGATGAGAGCGGAGAAGATGACGAGGTGGCAGCTCCGGAAGACTTTGCGGACATCAATGAGGTGTGTAAAAATAAAGAAAATTTAAAAATTAAAAAAAATTGCCAACGACAAAATTCACAAAATATATGTGGATTGTGTAGCATACATGGAGGCCACACCCTCCTCTCTGCTCTTCATCCTGTGCCTATATTCTGTCCAAATAAGGCAAATTACCTTCTCAAAAATATCCCTTTACACATGCTGTATGGATATGGGATGCCAGAGGGCATACTCCACTCACTATGTGTGTGTGGTGTGTGTGTGTGTGTGTGTGTGTATGAACTTGTACTAGGGAATTCCCTGTTTCAAGGTATCACAGAGTGAGAGCTAATCTTTCAGCAGGTGGACTCTCGGCGCTAACAGATCTGTCGTGCACACCTTCATGAGTGAAGCAGGGACCTGCCTATTAATAATTAGGGGGTGGGGGGAAATGCCTCCTTACCTGCCATAAATGTATGCTGCCCACCCCTAGGGGGTACAGCATTAAAATTGAACTTCCCCCTCATGAGGGCCTTGGCCTGCTCAAGTCAAGTTCACTATGAAGCTTGCTTCACAATATGTTGCTTCCTTTGCAATATGTGGCTTGATAGATATTGCATCCCATTGCTACTGTTGCTGGTCTTCAATTATTGTTTCCCATTGCTCATTCACAGTTGAGCGGCCGCTAGCGTTATTGGTGCACCAATGTTGACCACACCCATTAATACATTTAATAACATAGAATCTACCATCCGCGCTTTAGGGTGTGCGGACAGTTCCGATGAAGAAGATTTACAGACTGCTCTGCTACGGACTGCTCTGCTACGGGGGGTAATCCTGAGACGTAGATAGAGTAGGAGGAGGAGGAGAATGTGGAGGTCCCTCCAAACCATCAAACATTCTTACCTCACTGGCAACATACTTCCAGGCGTTTCTCTCTGCCCTGATTTCCCTCAGAGACCTTGACGGTACTTCCCATTGTGGAAATACTTCCTCACTGGAATAGAACCTTGACTGTCGCTGGAATAGAACCTTGACTGTCGGTGGAATAGAACCTTGACTGTCACTGGAATAGAACTTGGACTGTCACTGGAATAGAACCTTGACTGTCACTGGAATAGAACCTTGATTGTCACTGGAATAGAACTTTGACTGTCGCTGGAATAGAACCTTGACTGTTGCTGGAAATAAAACCTGGTTGGTGGAATAGAACTTTGACTGTCGCTGGAATAGAACTTTGACTGTCACTGGAATAGAACCTTGATTGTCACTGGAATAGAACCTTGATTGTCACTGGAATAGAACCTTGATTGTCACTGGAATAGAACCTTGACAGTCACTGGAATAGAACCTTGACTGTCGCTGGAATAGAACCTTGACTGTCGGTGGAATAGAACCTTGACTGTCGGTGGAATAGAACCTTGACTGTCACTGGAATAGAACTTGGACTGTCACTGGAATAGAACCTTGACTGTCACTGGAATAGAACCTTGATTGTCACTGGAATAGAACTTTGACTGTCGCTAGAATAGAACCTTGACTGTTGCTGGAAATAAAACCTGGTTGGTGGAATAGAACTTTGACTGTCGCTGGAATAGAACCTTGATTGTCACTGGAATAGAAACTCGATTGTCACTGGAATAGAACCTTGACAGTCACTGGAATAGAACCTTGACTGTCGCTGGAATAGAACCTTGACTGTCGGTGGAATAGAACCTTGACTGTCACTGGAATAGAACCTTGATTGTCACTGGAATAGAACTTTGACTGTCGCTGGAATAGAACCTTGACTGTTGCTGGAAATAACCTGGTTGGTGGAATAGAACTTTGACTGTCGCTGGAATAGAACCTTGATTGTCACTGGAATAGAACCTTGATTGTCACTGGAATAAAACCTTGACAGTCACTGGAATAGAACCTTGATTGTCGCTGGAATAGAACCTTGACTGTTGCTGGAAATAAAACCTGGTTGGTGGAATAGAACTTTGACTGTCGCTGGAATAGAACCTTGATTGTCACTGGAATAGAAACTTGATTGTCACTGGAATAGAACCTTGACAGTCACTGGAATAGAACCTTGACTTTCACTAGAATAGAGCCCAGCGACATAATTATTGTGAATCAGGCTTAGGTCATGATGACATCTGCAACTGCTTCATAATGGCTGTCTTAGTAATCAACTTATAATTACTCCTCGACGACCGTTCAGCTATGCAGATGTCCAAGATGATGCTGGAGCATCATGTGACTCCAAAGCTTACAATTGGTGTGATGCTGGAGCATCATGTGACTCCAAAGCCTACAATTGGTGTGATGCTGGAGCACCATGTGACTCCAAAGCTTACAATTGGTGTGATGCTGGAGCATCATGTGACTCCAAAGCTTACAATTGGTGTGATGCTGGAGCATAATGTGACTCCAAAGCTTACAATTGGTGTGATGCTGGACATCATGTGACTCCAAAGCTTACAATTGGTGTGATGCTGGAGCATCATGTGACTCCAAAGCTTACAATTGGTGTGATGCTGGAACATCATGTGACTCCAAAGCTTAAAATTGTTGTGATGCTGGAGCATCATGTGACTCCAAAGCTTACAATTGGTGTGATGCTGGAGCATCATGTGACTCCAAAGCCTACAATTGGTGTGATGCTGGAGCACCATGTGACTCCAAAGCTTACAATTGGTGTGATGCTGGAGCATCATGTGACTCCAAAGCTTACAATTGGTGTGATGCTGGAGCATAATGTGACTCCAAAGCTTACAATTGGTGTGATGCTGGACATCATGTGACTCCAAAGCTTACAATTGGTGTGATGCTGGAGCATCATGTGACTCCAAAGCTTACAATTGGTGTGATGCTGGACATCATGTGACTCCAAAGCTTACAATTTTGGCGTTATTATGAGTATTCTGGTAAAAATGCTATTCAGAGCCACTTGTCCGCTATTCTGAGGCACTTGTACGCTATTCTGAGGCACTTGTACGCTATTCTATGGCACTTGTCCGCTATTCAGAGCCACTTGTCCGCTATTCTGAGGCAGTCCGCTATTCTGAGGCAATTGTCCTGTTTCTTCAACAAACATGCAAAAAAAAAGACAATTGCTCGCTAGGATAAGCCTGGAAATGGCAGACCGGCCAACATTTGGTCTCTTGGAGTCCAACCTATAGGCCCACAATCTAATCGTGGTGGAGAGAGGGAGAGCAATGGGTTCAAGCTTGTGTGGTCGTCCCATTTTCGCAGGCACCCACGAGAGAGGGGGGAAATTGGGATGAAGGACGAAGGTGTCAGAAAATGTTTTCATATCGAAATTCCTCTCCCTTACTTATTTTGAGGCCTTTGTCGTACCTGAACCTAAGGACCCCATCATTGGGGGAGGGGCTGCCATGCTTTTGCCACACCTTTTTCTATCACATGCTCTTGTTTCCCCCTTGCAATCTCATCTCAGTTTATTTGTTCTGCTGTTCCAGAAGCAGGCTTTGACTTTTCTCTCTCCCTCCTTTTCTGAATCTATTTTCTTTATCCATTCTGGAAATTAAACAGCTAGCTGTTTTGCTGAAAAAATATCCGTGCACGTAGAGCTCTGTGGTTTTAGTAGGCACACGTGCCGTGCGCGCAATAATCCGCTCACATGCTATAATCACTTAATTAAAAGGGGGATGAAACAATTTTTTTATAAAGTGTTAAAGAAACTTGTGGTTACGACTTTAGAGCTCCACAGATTCTGCACATTTCACTCTATGAACTTAATATAGAGCTCAGATGATAGAGCTCTCTATGTGCCATGTTGCGTATCAGGGGTTTCATACAGGATTTTTGGTTGGGGGGGAGAAAGGTATCCAGCTTAGATTTTGTTTCCAATGCCTACTTTTAGCACACTACTGTATACTGACTTCAGTGGATTTTTGTGCAAGTTTGGACATATTCAAGGAGAAAAATCGTCGTATTGCTTTATAAAATTCTGTTTTCCAAATTACTATAATGTTAGCAAAATGTCAATGTTGTACTAATTATATGACATCATAATTTTTTTTAATCCTGGGGGGGGGGGGGGGAGGGGGGAATCCCAGGTCCCCCCACCCCCTGTATGAAACCCTGCATATGTATAGTAGGTACAACCGTGCCAGGTGCAGGCAGTCATAGTTGGGTCCTCAAAACCTGCATGGCCAGTTTTTCTGCAACCGTAGCAAAAGTGCGAGACAGTTGAAATTAGTACCAGTGGCTAGAGGAAGCTCGACTCTATACAACGAGTGGTTTCATTAAGTGGTTTCATTAGGTGCTGCGTATGTAATATGGTGGGTGTGGTCTCCCCATTGTACATAACAATAGCAACCTCAAACGGCATTGAAATGATACACCAGCAACATGGAGGGGAGAAGGTAAAGGGTGTCTGTTGAGGAAGCATTATATTCCACATGTATGCATGTCATGTGAGAGTCCGTTGGGAGCAGCTGCTTTAGTTGTTTCTGCTGCAGGTAGCGGAGGACAGTTCCCCTCCTCGTAGTGGGACTCCATCCGTGACTCCATCCAAGGATAGCACAGGTGTTCTGAAGCAGTCTCTACTGCCGGCACCAGCACCAGTACCACCAGCACCACCATCACAGTCTGCACTCGCATCTCCAGCCTCCCCAACCCCTCAAACCGAACCTCCTGAGCCGACTCTACCACGATCTCCTCTTCCTCCTCCTCTCCCTTCTCCTCCTCCTCCTCCTCCTAATAGTCCTCCTTCGTCTACTCCTCCCACCAGCAAGACTGCCTCGGCCGCCAACGAAGGAGAACATACGGACATGGAATCGGCCATCCCGTCTCTCATTCCCGACAACATGTCACTGGAAGAACTCAGAGCGAAAGTCAAGAAACTCTTCCCGGGCTTCAAGTCCCACGGGATACTTCGTTTCTCTAGTTTGCTGGGGCCTGGAAAGCCGTCCTCCTTGCCCCGAATATGGAGGGAGGCTCGCAAGCCCAAGAGGAGGGTGAGGAGCAAGAGGAGACGACAGGACAGCGGGGGCTCGGTGGAGGAGGGTGTGTGCTCCTGGAAGTTGGATGTGGACTTTGAACCTCCACCGGAGATGATGATGAGCGATGATGAGGTGGGTGCAAAGTTCGTACAATATTTGTAGTTTTTGTGCGTTTTTTTCCATCGCCGTTCATTAAATTTACTTGCGTAGAATATGGCTCAATACTTGTTTTCCAGCAATATTAAATACATGTAATGTATAAGGTGAAGCCTTAAGGCCGGTTCACAATATGACTCTAGCCCAGCGTTTCGTTCCGTTCCATTACCTAGCGTCATACCGTCAATTTGTGAACATGCTCCGTTTTGAAGAAAAGAAGAAACGGAGAGAAGCGCTAGATTAGACTCGAGTTCTATTCTAGCGTCTGTTGACGCTAGCTTGACCAATCAGATTGTGTCATATCGTAGTTCTAATTAATGCCAATTTGTCAGTCGAAAATGAAGGATGAAAAGTCTGTGCGAAGCTTTGTATGTCTTTGGAAGGTAGGATCAAACTCTTACAAGGATCTACGAGCTAAAGAGAGTTGCTAGCAAGGTAAACTACGTAGCTACTGAATTAAATTATCTTAGTAGTCGTCATATTCCCATAATATTCATAATATTGTTTAGGTTGGAGGCTACACAGCGGATGGATGCATCAAGAGGTGGAAGGACAAATTTGTGAGGGAACTGAAAAGGACCAAGAAGAAGAAGTCTGGAGATGCTGGGCCTGTTGTGGTGTCCAGTGAGCACAAGAAGTATGTAGTGAGGTTGAATATTGATCCCTCTTCAGAAACCTTTCACCCCACTACCCCTCATTCCCATGATTCTATGGATTATTACAACTATTGAACTAGTGCATTATATTGTTATATTACATCGCATTTTGTTCAGTGAATGAATGATATAAATAATTAGTTGAGTTCTGCGAACATAGCTGTACTGCCAATCAACTTCTCCAGCAGGAGTACAGAAGTATTCTTGAAACCTTCCCTGATCTCCACAGCAGACTGAGAATGTCTTAATAAAAGAAATAAACAACGCATATGCAACTATATAGATAAATTATGGCAAACCTGTTGCTGCCAGCATGACCAATTGATGTCATTCCCGTATTTTGGTTCTTCATCTCCTCTTCACCCACCATCAATCATGTTTCTACTACCATCTTCATTACTACCATCTTCATTATCAGACATCCGCAGATACCTGAAATGGCTTTCTGGATCTGACAGACGCATCTCCTGAACAGGTTGTGATACTCGCCTTGCTGTCTTCGCATTCTAAATATTGGACATACCCACACTCTGTTCTGCCTTCTCCTATTCCTCCTCCTCCGCCTCCTGAGCAAAAGAAGCCTGCTTCACTGCCGAACTTCGAGTCATAGCTAGCCAGCCGTAGTCGAGGGTGTGGTAGGTAAAGGGTCGAACCTCAATTGGCAAAATTTGGCTCGAGGTGACGGAACGAAACGAAACGAAATGCCAATTTGTGAACAGGATTGAACGAAACGCTAGACGGAGAAGAAACGGAGACGAAAACGAGACGGTACGAAATGCTGGGCTAGCGTCATATTGTGAACCAGCCTTTAGCCATGTGGCTTGTAAGTGTATACACATGCACATACTGTATAGTTTCCTTCCTCCAGCTCGTCTCATCTCCTTTATTCTTTTCTGTCCCCTTCTCTCTCCCACCTCACCCCTTTCTCTTCTCTCTCCCCTTGTCTTTCCTCCATCCCCTTTTTTCTATCTCTCCCCCCCCCCCCCCCCCCCCCCACCACCACCCTCTCCTCTCTCACCTTTCTTTCACATCTCTCTTCCTCGCCCTCTCTCTCAGTAGCTTGTAAATAGTCCCCCTGATTGAAGAGGACATTAGCATGCCACGAGCTATAACGGTTGTTACGGTGATGCTGTGCCCATGCAGGATGCATTTCTTTCCGTGACCTCATCCGAGCCGACGTCCAGTTTATCGGGGGGTGCCTCTGGTAAAGGAGGGTGTGGCCAGGGAAATCCCCTCACTAGAGAGTGGAGGTATGGACCAGCCAAGATCTGGTATGACTTGCTAGGAGTACCGGAAGATGGACGAGGACTAGACTACGGCTTCAAGCTAAAGGTTGGTTTAATTGTGTGTGTTAGTGTGTGTTGTTAGTGTTACAGTATGTGTTGTGCATGTTAGTGTGTGTTGTTTGTGTTAAAGTATGTGTTATGCATGTTAGTGTGTGTTGTTTGTGTTACATGTGTTATGCATGTTAGTGTACATGTGTTGTTTGTGTTAAAGTACTGTTTGTCGTGAGTGTTAAGTGTGTTCATGTAATGTGTCTTGTGGCTGAGTGCATTGCCTACATGTAAGCTCTTGTTGTTTTGTGCCCCCTTCTGTCCAAAGCCTGCGCTGAGCTATGAACTGGCGCCCAATGAGCAACACTTCTAAAATAATGCACACTCATTGATTCTTCCACCAGAATTATTCTTCCACCAGAATTAAGTGCTATGCACAGGTAAACATAACCTTTTGACCTGGCCAGGATCAGTCTTTTGACCTGGCCGGGATCAGTCTTTTGACCTGGCCGGGATCAGGGGGTAGTCCTGAACTACCGATGAAGAAGGAACTTCGTCGCGAGCCACTTGAAGAATAAGCTAGTTCCTCAAGCTACCTAGAGCTACACTCATGTAGTTCCTCGAGCCAGACTGCCTGATGGCCTCTCAAGCATGTCTGAAGACTCCTATTCTGCGTACCTACAAAACTGTATTTGAATGCTGATAGTGAAACACCCTTTATTCAAGGATGATAACTCCTTGCAGGGGAATGTCATTGGTGTCCTCCCATCCAAGATACATGTGCATAATGGTTGGGAAGTGTTTTTTGGGAACTTCTTTGGCCTTCAAGGTGAAGTAGTACACACACATGGCTGCTTGAAGACCGGGCAAGAAGCTCGGAAAACTGAGGACAATTGCAGCTAATAATGGGGCATCGCTGTACTAGTAGTTCTTGCTTTGATGTTTTTGTGAAGCGTTGCCTTGGTGAGCTAAGTACTGCACGTGCTCAGAACTGATACGTTATATTGAGATGCTTACGACCACGGTTTACTGATGTGTGTGAGTGCATTGCACGCTCTTGTTAATCCTTTTATGGTATATTCAGATATTTGGATGTGTATGTATGTATATATGTGTATGCACTGTACACACACAAAGAAGGCCAGGGTGTAATCAAGTATGGACCAAGATATAGCACATACATTGTACGTGTTACAGGCGGAAGTTTCGGTGGAATAATAAAATAAAAAAAATAATAATAATAACAACAACAACAATAATAATAATAACAACAATAATAATAATAATAATATTATAAATATTAATAAAATAAATACTCTGCTATATTTAGCTGGTGTTTTCATATCTGACGAATTCGATGGTCCAGATCTGTATCGTTTGTTATCTCTTAACATATCCAGTAGGCTTTCATGGCTGCACCTCCTTCAGTATACACTTCAGGATACTTCAGTATACTGTTCGTGTTCGTATACTGTTCGTGTTCGTTTGGGCTCCGCATAAACCTAGGGGCTTAATTGGAATTTTTGAGTCGTATCTTTCGATCCACTTCTTTAATTTGTGTCGTCCACATTTCGACTGAAGTGCTTCGCTCTTCCATAAGACCCAAAGTGTCTCGGTCGAAAGCTCAGCAGTGGAAACAAAAGGTGGGTTGAAAGAGAAACCTCCAAGAATTTGTTGTCGGCTGAAGATGATCGTACAAGCTTAGCTAGATTCTTTCTCGAGACTCAAGACTGGTATTAGAGCTCTTGCCACTGAGCAACTTAAAGGGAAGGAGGGGGGGGGGGGGGGGGCGCGTACCCTTTTTCTTGAACTCAAAATTTGTAACATTTTCAGATTTCCATTTTCAGGTTTCCAGTAGCAATTTTTTCCCCTTTCTAAGTGCTTTCTAACGATCTACTTTCGAAGGCTGTTAAGTCATTACAGTGAAGGAAGATACATACATACACACTCCCTTCTAAACTGCACCTTGATCATCTTTTAATACCACAGAGGACATACACCGCACAGAAGAGAAATGAGATGTCAATAGAAGCAAGACCCAGTGGCAGCCATTGATGTGTAATTTTTTGACTGAAACTAACACAAAAATGCAACTCACTCGTAACATGTTACAATGTGTGGTTCTTCTACGTCACCTGTGAATGGGGAGTGGTTGCAAGCACTCTGTGGATTTTAGTGACCCGGGGACAGTTTTGAAGGGAGTGAATTTACCTTCATGTACATGTACACGTAGTATGGAAGGAAAAAAAGCTATCTTTCTGTACTAAAATCACCTTCTCAATAATCAACTTCAATTTTTATATGTTAAAAATATATATATATATATTTTAAGGGTAACCCCCTCTTGACTTCATAGAAGAAAAGACAGTCTCAATAAAACAGCGACGCATTGACATCTTTTATATCAAAATGGTTCAAACATTATGTGCCAAGGACCAAAAAAAATGACGAGTTATGTGTCGTCAATGCACATCTACATGTATGGGAAAGCATGTTGACTCTGGCTTCATCTGCAGCTTGAAGATGAGCATCGTAACTCAAGAATGGCTGGCAATAATGAGCTGACACTTGAAACACAGCATGAGAATAAGCATCGTAACTCAAGAATGGCTGGCAATAATGAGCTGACACTTGAAACACAGCATGAGAATAAGCATCCTAACTCAAGAATGGCTGGCAGTAATGGCTGACACTTGAAACACAGCATGAGAATAAGCATCGTAACTCAAGAATGGCTGGCAATAATGGCTGGCTGACACTTGAAACACAGCATGAGAATAAGCATCATAACTCAAGAATGGCTGGCAATAATGAGCTGACACTTGAAAGATGGTAGAGAAGATTGAATAATAAAATAATAAAATAAAGCAAAATATATGCTCTGGTTCTCGCACCCAGTGTGGGGTGCATGTACAGTATTCTGCATGTATTATCCACTTGTTGCCATGGTTTCATTCATGGATGGGGTGAGAGAGGGAATATGCTCCCCGAGCTAGGGCTATGGCTATGTTCTCCCCTTCCTCTCTCTGCCTTCTCTCGCTCCCTCCTTACAGAGAGTCCTCACAGAAACAATACAACCAGGCAGGGTACACAATGCAGGTCTTTGTTACAAATGCTCTTCCCCATCTCTCTTAGCCACCTGGGAGTGTTAGTGAGGTGTTGCATCCCTCGTCGACTTCCCGTGGCAACATCCCAGATGAGGCCCACCTGATGGTGGCGCAGGAACACTGGGAGGACCGCATCCTCTGGGATATCCCGTATACTCCCGGCCCTGCCTTCTCTAGTGTGGGTGGGATCTGGAAACCATTCGTGGAATCGCCGACAAATTTTTCCCGGCAGATCAGTGCTGGTCGACCCATGGTAGCAGGAGGAGCGGGAGTAGGAGGATCTGCCGGAGGAGGAGGAGGAGGAGGAGGGGGTGGTGTGACCTCTGAACCCGGACCGTTACAGTCAATGTTACCCATTGAGAACTACGAACTAGTCTACAGATGCTGGGAGGATGACGTCATATGGGATTGCGATGCGGTGGAGCGCATTCCCAGCCCAACACTACCGCGTGTGGACCCCAACGATAGTAACTTCATCATCGGCATCCCTGAGGAGCCCCCGCCCATTTTCACAGGAGATAAGGATAACCGAAAGGTACAGAATGCACGTTGAAAAGTGTTCACGGAAGGCATTGTTCAAAGCATGTGTTTGTGGTAGTGTTAAGGGTTAATATCTATGATAGATAGAAAGGGTTAACATGCTGGAAAGTTGGTTGCTAAGCAGGGTGCTTATAGCATCAGCCAGCTAGAAGATGAGCACTTATGAAATACAGTACCAAGCAACTACTTTAACAAGCAATGGCCATACACTGACATCATCAACTTCTTATGGGTACGGCTAGTTGAGTTTATGGACATTCATGGTCTAGCTTGTCTAGCTTAGAAAAAATGGCAAACTGTTTAACTCTTTGGAGTGTTAGCTGAAACCAAGTATTTAACCCTCAGCTATTTTCAATAAAAAAATCGTAAAATTACAATGACCTTCTCAATAGTCAACTTGAATTTTACTTCTCTCGATGGAGATGCTCTAGCCTATCAGGAATAATGATGATGAAAGCTAGAGCATTGAGATACATGTACATAGTAAGATTCAAGTTGATTATTCAGGTATTGTAATTTCGTTTCGTCAACTGAGAGTTCCTTGAAAATTGTAAAACAATCTTCACTTGCCTGATAGCAGCCCACTCTGTTAACAGTAGCTATGCATTAGTCATGCACTCAAGCTCTGCACTATATATATATATATACTTGTTTGATACATGTAGTAGCTCACTCTGTGTGCAGTAGCTATGCATTAGTCATGCACCCAAGCTCTGCACTATATATATATATATACTTGTTTGATACATGTAGTAGCTCACTCTGTGTGCAGTAGCTATGCATTAGTCATGCACCCAAGCTCTACAGGAGAGCTGTTAAGTCCAGAAGGACAAGCTATCCTGCATGTTAGTATATAGTTATATAACTTTCAATACAGCTACATGTATGGACATACATGTATGTACTGTACATGTAGTGAGTATGAAGCTTACAAATCTCGAGTGGTACTACATCTAGAACTAGGCTTTTTATTTATTTATAGAGTGTGCATTATTTAGTGAAACAAAAGCATCTACACAAGCTACTCTTGAGAGTTCCCTAAAGTTGGTATATCTCTATAGATATGTATTATCTACTGCATGTAGAACTCTTGTGCTGGATGCCAGTACGACAAGCACTAACAAAGCTTCTTATGCACCAGAAATTGTTAGCCATGCTACATACATGTACTAGTATAGTGCCTTTCAACATGCTGCTCAGAGTTCCTTGTGAAGGCTAGGGCTACAAGTATGTAAGAGTATCTGTAGTTTTAGCAGCTGCTGTTGCTCTAGTCTTGCAACCAAAGAACAAGACTGCAGATGAAAAATTAAAAGGTTAGCTACTGGTTTTGTATGGAGCATCCTCGAAGCTCACCTCTTACACATGTACATACATATGTAGGAGTAGATAGATTGGAGCATATATATATATACAGTATATACACATGCATGTACGTACATGTATACCTGTACAGTACATATGTACATGTACACATACCCTCAGGCTCACCATGTCCAAAGTGTTACTGTTGCAGCAACATTCTCAACAGTCGACTTTAAAATTTTCATAAACTTGACGATTTTTTCTCTCTACATTTGGGCTAGATGCTCTAGCATTATTGTTGATGCCCTAGCCTATCCCTAGCCCTAGTTCTAGCCCTAGTTCTAGCCCGAGTTCTAGCCCTAGTTCCAGCCCTAGCCCTAGCCCTAGCCCTAGCCCTAGTTCTAGCCCTAGCCCTAGCCCGTAGCAACCAGTTGAGAAGAATGTTGAGGAAGTCGTTATATATGTGTATCCTACATACATACTATACATACATGTATGCATACTACATACATGTACATACATGTACATGTATGTCAACGTAGAGTCTGTTGAGTCTTTTGACTATGTGCAATATTGCAGTGATTTGGGTCCGAGCAGATCATTAATGCCCAACATGAACAACTATGCTAAATGAAGTGTACCATTATTCTGTTTCTGTGCAGGAGAAGAAGACGGGCACTTGTAGGTACGCAGGTGGGCGTGGCGGCTGCAAGGTGGCCGGGGGAGGGAATGGGGATGCGCCGAGCAGCCACCACCTCCCTTGCTTCCAGGCCAAGAAAGATCCATTCAACCTCTCCAACGACGAGTACTACAACCCCAAGCACATCTCCGTCACTCAGGGTCTCAGTGGGTTTGACGGGAATGTGGTCCAGCATTCCACGCCCGCCCTGGAGCTGTACCCTCCTTGGTTCCCCACGCAGCCCAGCACCAGTTCCCTCCGACATTTCCACCGGCCGAAGCTGCGCATTCGCTGCCCTCCCGGGGAGCAGAGCACCGGGTGGTACTCCGTGTCGGCCGTGGTGGCCCACTTGTCCAACAAGGCCCGAGAGAGGGAGAGAGAGAGGGAGGCATCTGGAGGAGGCGAGGTCTTCTTCATGAGGACGCCGGAAGATTTGAGCGTGTGCGACGGAGAGTTGGTGCTGGCCGAGTATTCCGAGCAGTACCCATCGTTGCTGAGTGCCATTGGTCTGGCCACCAAGATCAAGAATTACTACCGGAGATGCGAGGTCAGTGTGCATGGCTGCACTGGTTGTGTGCTCTCTGTGTCTGTTATCCAAATATGGGCATGCAGCACAAACCTGTTATGGCGTGAAAAAGATGTGAAGAAAGTGTGACTTATGAATTTAATTAAGGCCTGTCCACACCTTACCTAAACTGATGCGCGTTAATGTGCGTTAGGTCCTAGGGGGAAAACTCTTCTAAGTCAGTGCGTGTTCATGGCGTCCACACTAGCACTGAAATAAACTGTTTGAAGGGGAAATAATCAATTAATCACGCCCACCAATGTCTGTAGAAAGTCACGTCAAAATATGTACCATATCTGATGGTTGAGGCGGAGTTTGTTGTGTGCGTCCTTTTCTTGCTGATTGGCTACCTACAGATGCGCAGGAAACATTTGCTGCAGCGAAGGAAGCTAAGGAAAGGCAGAACTAACGAAGGGTTGCGACTGCACGAACTTCAGCAGTGCAGGACGTTGTATAAACATAGCAACAGTTCTCTAGACGTGTAGCTAGTCTAGCTAGCTAGTTTGGCCGCAGGCCACAGATAGTGAACAGCTACAGCTACTGCATGTAGCTCCTCCAACTTCTAACCTTCAGCCAACACGAAGGCTTGAGTGAATGGAATTCTTTTCAACGCACACTCGCAAGAGTTATTTGAATGCTTTCTCTGTTTCGACTCAAACCACCTACATACGTCTCAAGGTGGACTTGATCAATGTGTGTTATGCATATTGATCTATTCAAATTCATTGTGGACGCAACTAATGCATGCATGTTAATGCACATTCATTTGTGCAACATGGACAGACCTTTAATTCGCAACAAAATAAAATAATTAATTCACATTATTCTCTCATTGGTAGTGCATAGCTTATAGCAATACATAAGTTTCTCAGGTGTCGTTGACCATCTCTAAAGCTCTTACTGTAGGGTGGTCAGAATCTAGTGACCTCTGTGAACTTTGGGTGCTCGTGTCATTGCTATGGTTGCGCCCGTGCCTACAATTTTGGTGCCAAAAGGAAGCACACAGATTGGAGGGATTTAAAAATTATTAATATAGATTGTCAACCACGAACCATGCAGGGCTCTAAAGTAGTGTCACACACTGTGAGGTGTGCAATGCTGAGCTGTGCATGAGCTCCAACATTGAGATTGTAGTGAATATGCCACCCTAAATTGAAGCTAAACGAGTTTATCATACCATGTGTGTGTATGGGGTACGTGTGAATGTGTGTATGGGGTATGTGCGTATGGGGTACATGTGTATGGGGCAGGTGTGTATGGGGTATGTGTGAATGCGGGATGGGGTATGTGTGTATGGGATACATTTGTATGGGGTATACATGTACTGTATGTGTATGTGGTGAGTATGTGTATGGGGTATGTATGTATGGGGTATGTGTGAATGCAGAGGTTATAGGGTATGTGTGTATGGGGTACATGTGTAAGGAGTATGTGTGTATGGGGTACATGTGTAAGGAGTATGTGTGTATGGGGTACCTGTGTATGCAGTATGTGTGTATGGGGTACCTGTGTATGCAGTATGTGTGTATGGGGTATGTGTGTATAGTATCTCGTGTTGATTGTCTAACAACTGGGTAGAGATATCCCGTATCCTACATGTATCAACCTACACATAACATTCATCCATTTCTGATCGGTAAGGTACTACACATGCGCGAGTCGTCTGGTTGTCATGCAAACGCTACAGTGATGATTAGTCAAGCCACCTTGCCCGGCCCTGGCCACATCTGGCATAATTGAAATACATACATTGATACAGTATGTGTTTTGCTGTACTACTGTCTACATGCACACATGTCCCATACACACATAAACACACAACTGTACTTGCCAAATAAACACTACATACTCAACACATATATACACATTACATACACACAGCGGCAGGTAAAGAGCCACACCCCAGACGTAGTCTACGGGGAGACCACCTACATCCAGAACACGTCCTACTTCCTGGGCCAACTCCGACCCGGCCAGCTTCTGCAGAGCTTCGAGAACAACATGTTCCGGGCACCCATCTACCAGCACAGCATACCAGAGACAGACTTCATCCTGGTCATCTCCGGGAACGAGGTCTACATCCGGGAGGGTCATCAAATCTTCGTGGTGGGGCAGCAGTACCCCAAGCTAGAGGTGCCGGCACCGAACTCTAAGCCTGCCTCGCAGTTCCAGAGGGAACTCCTACAGGTGAAGTGCAGGCATGATAGACACACTTGTACATGTACATGCATGTACATGTACATGTATCTACAGTGTGTGTATATGTATGCATGTATGTGCATGCATGTGTGTGTATGTATGCATGTGTGTATGTACATGTGCATGCACTGTATGTTACAGTATGTATGTTGTATGCATGTACTGTATGTGTATGTACATACATGTATGCATGCATGTGTATGCATGTATATATGCATATATGTATGCATATATATGCATTTACTGTATGTGTATGTATGCATGCATGTACATACACACACATGCATGCATACACATACATGTATGCATGCATGTGTATGCATGTATACATGTATATGCATATATGTATGCATATACATGCATTTACTGTATGTGTATGTATGCATGCATGTACATATGTATGCATATACATATGTATGCATGTATGTGTATGTAAGTATATGTGTACCGTATTTGCCGGAGTATAAGTCGCAGTAGCAGCTCCAAATCTTCTTCTCCAATTGAGGGGTGCGACTTATAATCCGAACATGTCGCTTTTGCTGAAGAAAATAGAAGGCTACTCTCGAGAATTCACGTGGCAAATGTCCGACGACAGTACTACCAAGAGTAGTAGCAACGGCGTAAGAATCGTGGGTATTTTCCGCTTCAGATTTGACCAGCAGGAACTGTCCTATACGAGGTGTCCAAGTATTCTTATAGACATGTTGTCCTCGTACTGAACTTTCCAGTTGGAAGCTTTCTTCCTCTTCAACTCCTGCTCCAGCCATGCCCATTCGTCTCGTGGTAGTCGAAACTTTACCTATTGTCATTGCGCATGCAACCTATACTCCAACTATTATAGATTTTCAAAATGATGGCCAACTTTGGGGGGTGCGACTTATATTCCGGTGCGACTTATACTCTGGCAAATACGTTACATGTGCTTGTATAGTACTGTATTTCCTCCATTAGAACATGCCCTCGCCCTCAGATAGAATATACCCTCACCCTCGGATAGAATGTGCCCTCGCCCTCAGATAGAATATGCCCTCACCCTCGGATAGAATGTGCCCTCACCCTCGGATAGAATGTGCCCTCGCCCTCGGATAGAATATGCCCTCAACCTCGGATAGAATGTGCCCTCGCCCTCGGATAGAATGTGCCCTCACCCTCGGATGGAATATGCCCTCACCCTCGGATAGAATGTGCCCTCGCCCTCGGATAGAATGTGCCCTCACCCTCGGATAGAATGTGCCCTCGCCCTCAGATAAAATATGCCCTCACCCTCGGATAGAATGTGCCCTCGCCCTCGGATAGAATGTGCCCTCACTCTCGGATAGAATATGCCTTCACCCTCAGATAGAATATGCCTTCACCCTCGGATAGAATGTGCCCTCACCCTCGGATAGAATATGCCTTCACCCTCGGATAGAATATGCCCTCGCCCTCAGATAGAATATACCCTCACCCTCAGATAGAATATGCCTTCACCCTCAGATAGAATATGCCTTCACCCTCGGATAGAATGTGCCCTCGCCCTCAGATAAAATATGCCCTCACCCTCGGATAGAATGTGCCCTCACCCTCGGATAGAATATACCCTCACCCTCGGATAGAATGTGCCCTCGCCCTCGGATAGAATGTGCCCTCACCCTCGGATAGAATATTCCCTCACCCTCGGATAGAATGTGCCCTCGCCCTCAGATAAAATATGCCCTCACCCTCGGATAGAATATGCCCTCGCCCTCGGATAGAATGTGCCCTCACCCTCGGATAGAATGTGCCCTCGCCCTCAGATAGAATATGCCCTCACCCTCGGATAGAATGTGCCCTCGCCCTCGGATAGAATGTGCCCTCACCCTCGGATAGAATGTGCCCTGGCCCTCGGATAGAATGTGCCCTCGCCTTCGGATAGAACGCGTACTCAATCAGACCTTGCACCAGCAGGAAGTACAGTACTCTCCGGAGTAGGTGAAGAAAGCTTGGCAAATTGTCACCATTGAAGTGATAATCAAATCATCATTAGTGGAGGGAAATGAGTCACATGATGACACGGGTCACATGATGACAGCATCCACTGTTTAAAGCCCGGGCAAGTGGCAGAGAGTGCTGCAGGAAACATCGCCAGCGAGATGGCCAAACTCCACAGAAAGGAGGTGAGGGGACTGACAGTGACGACTGCTTTGCAAGCAATGAAGCCGACTATGAAGAAGCCAAAACTAGAATAGAGGATGATGGCTAGAGCTATTACCAATGATTGCCACCTTTTAGAGATCAGGTGATCTCGTGCAACTAAAGTGTGCCTGTTGGGCATGTTGAAATAATAGAGAGCGCCCTCTAATAGTACGTGCAGCTAGTAGGCAGCTCATGAAATGAATGGAGTGTGCTTGCTCTATTCAAGGAAATATGGTATGTGTACGTACGTGTATGTATATATATGTGTTGTACATATGTGTGATGTGTATGTGCAGTTTAGATGTAGCTAGAATAAGATTACATGTAGGTCAAAGGTCATTTGGCTGATTTGGGGTTGGGTCTAGAGCAAAAGGTAGACCTTGGACTCTGGCTAGGGACTGTAAGGGCTAGATGATCCCGGGGTTAACTGTAGCAGCACTGGGCCAGGCTGTCGTTGTTACATGCACCTTATGCCTTATGCATCCACTGCCTCACAGGTGTTCCTCTACCAGAAGTTCAGGTGCAGTGAGGACCATCCTAAGAGGCTGAAGATGGACGTCATCAGGAAGGCCTTTCCTCCGAGCGTCATTTCGGAGAGTGTCATCCGCAAGGTCCTCAAGACTTGCGCAGACTTCAAGCGTGAAGGTGAGGAAGAGATGCAACATCAGTCCGAAAAATATGTTCCGTTCTGTTCACTACTACTACTACTATACATGGCTTCATTTAGGGGGGCGGCAAGGGGGCATTCTGTTCACTACTACTACTACTATACAGGGCTTCATTTAGGCAAGGGGGCATTCTGTTCACTACTACTACTACTACTACTATACAGGGCTTCATTTAGGGGGACGGCAAGGGGGCATTCTGTTCACTACTACTACTACTATACAGGGTTTCATTTAGGGGGGGCGGCAAGGGGGCATTCTGTTCACTACTACTACTACTACTATACAGAGCTTCATTTAGGGGGACGGCAAGGGGGCATTCTGTTCACTACTACTACTACTACTGCTACTGCTGCTACTACTACTACTACTACTATAAGGGCTTCATTTAGGGGGTGGGGTGGGGGCATTCTGTTCACTACTACTACTACTACTACTACTACTACTGTACATCGGCAGGTTACCGTGGTTACTATGGAAAGGAGAGCGGTGGAAATCTTAAGAGCAGGAGGGAAGGTGGGGGGATGAAGATTGAAAAGAAGGGTGGCAGATGAGGGGGGAAGACTCACATGGTTGGTTCACGATGCATGCAAAACTAGCTGGCTGTAGATTAATCATAGTGCATATGGTTAGACGGTCACATGCCATGCACTGCATTTGTGCCATGCTAGCAGTGAACTACATAATTATGTATGTACATACATGCACTACACTCAACTATTACTTTGTACCGAGTGGCCTGGTGAATATCAGTATAGAGGCTTTTGGCAGGATATGTACTGTGTACGTACACATGATGGTTTTCAAGAAAGTGGTATACGTGTATACATTGCATATCTTCTCCCCTAATCAGAGTGGATTATGCCAGTTATTTCGCAACTGCACACATGCATTTCCAAGAGCCGAAGGCAAGAGAAAATACAGTGTGGTGAATGAAATGACTTGCCACGTTCCATGACAAGTGTGATAAATTGTTTGTTCTATACTTTTACCTCATAACAATTTCTGTACTTCAAATACAGACATCTGTCTATCCTCCACCATCTGTATCACACACTTGGCCACTTCTAGTTGTCTTGACAGTATCTTTAGCTTTAGTAGCCTCAATAAAATTGCTTCACTGCTTCGACATTTGCTTCTGCTGTCTTGGAAGATGTTGCCATAGTTCTTGGAAAGCCGTAGTTATGTGCATGTGCAGTAGAGCATTATATAACCACTAGGGAATATGGGGGAATATCTAATGCTGTGTCCATAGGGAAATGCTTGCAGTGAGATTATCTAGATCTATTGTTGTTGTTGTTGTTGTTTTTGTTTTGTTTTTTTTGTTTTGTTTTTTAAATATTATTATTACTACTTTTATTATTATTGTTGTTGTTGTTATTAATACTACTATTATTTTTATTATTATTATTATTATTATTATTATTATTATTATTATTATTATTATTATTATTATTATTATTATTATTATTATTATTATTATTATTATTATTATTATTATTATTATTATTATTGTTATTACTACTTTTATTATTATTATTATTATTATTATTATTATTATTATTATTATTATTATTATTATTATTATTATTATTATTATTATTATTATTATTATTATTATTATTATTATTATTATTATTATTATTATTATTGTTATTACTACTTTTATTATTATTATTATTATTATTATTATTATTATTATTATTATTATTATTATTATTATTATTATTATTATTATTATTATTATTATTATTATTATTATTGTTATTACTACTTTTATTATTATTATTATTGTTGTTGTTGTTGTCTTACGTTGTTTTTCATAATTAAAAAAATGACCTCTCGGGAGGGAAGCAAAAATGGGGGGGGGGGGACTGACTTGAAGTGCAATGAATTAGTGTGGTCGCAAACACTAAATTTTTATTAGAGCAGGATATGAAGAAGGATATGAAGGATTTTCAGAAACACAAATAAGTATATTTATTGTAAGAATTCTTCCCAGAGGGTAACTGGTGACCACACATGTGGTATGTATACACACGGTGCAGGCTATGAGAATGGCTGGTGGGTGCTGCGTGAGGACTTCCGGCTTCCCACCAGCGAAGAACTGCGAAGCCTGATCTCACCGGAGCAAGTGTGCAGTTACCAGAGCATGCTGGCAGCCGAACACAGACTCAAGGTACAGTACATATACTATAGAGGTACTGTATACTGGTACATCATTATACAGGTACTGTATACTGGTACATCATTATACAGGTAGTGTATACTGGTACATCATTATACAGGTAGTGTATACTGGCACATCATTATACAGGTAGTGTATACTGGCACATCATTATACAGGTAGTGTATACTGGCACATCATTATACAGGTAGTGTATACTGGTCATCATTATACAGGTTGTGTATACTGGCACATCATTATACAGGTAGTGTATACTGGCACATCATTATACAGGTAGTGTATACTGGCACATCATTATACAGGTAGTGTATACTGGCACATCATTATACAGGTAGTGTATACTGGTCATCATTATACAGGTTGTGTATACTGGCACATCATTATACAGGTAGTGTATACTGGCACATCATTATACAGGTAGTGTATACTGGCACATCATTATACAGGTAGTGTATACTGGTCATCATTATACAGGTAGTATATACTGGCACATCATTATACAGGTAGTGTATACTGGCACATCATTATACAGGTAGTGTATACTGGCACATCATTATACAGGTAGTGTATACTGGCACATCATTATACAGGTAGTGTATACTGGCACATCATTATACAGGTAGTGTATACTGGCACATCATTATACAGGTAGTGTATACTGGCACATCATTATACAGGTAGTGTATACTGGTCATCATTATACAGGTAGTGTATACTGGCACATCATTATACAGGTAGTGTATACTGGTCATCATTATACAGGTAGTGTATACTGGCACATCATTATACAGGTAGTGTATACTGGCACATCATTATACAGGTAGTGTATACTGGCACATCATTATACAGGTAGTGTATACTGGCACATCATTATACAGGTAGTGTATACTGGCACATCATTATACAGGTAGTGTATACTGGCACATCATTATACAGGTAGTGTATACTGGCACATCATTATACAGGTAGTGTATACTGCGTACATCATTATACAGGCAGTGTATACTGGTACATCATTATACAGGTATAGAGTATGCTAGTAATACATTAGTCGGGTAGTTGTGTGTTTGTTCAAATAATCTAAATTCATTGAAGTTGACCTTGTACTTCTTACATTAGGAATACAAGGTCTTGAGCTGCCTGCTAATACACTCTAGCAACTAGTGCAAAGTCCTAATTTCTGGTGTGCAATGTCTTTCCCCGATAATCAACTTAAATTTGCACTTCGACCTTTTGGCTAGAGTAACTTCGTAGCCAAAAGGCAATAAGTTGATTATCGTGATAGTCATTGTAGCCGTACTACTATAGCAGCCGAGAGTTCTTTGAGGGTCCTGTTCTAAGTCGAGGGTGTGTCCACACCTCAGGTTCGAGTGGAAGAAAAGTGCTTCAGGTAGAAGACAAATGCTGGATTTCACTGCTGTGCTATCGATGGGACCGGCGCTCGACTTGAGTATGGAACAGGAGACTTGCACTAGACTACACTACTTCAGGTGGGGTTCTGGAACTAAAGAGAGACCATCCTAGCCCTCTTGTGAGCACAGATGAGCCTATGAAGCCTTCCCCCCTTTTTTTAAATTTATTATTTAATTTTTTTATTTATTATTATTATTATTTTTTTAATATTTTTTTATTTTTTTACATTTTTTTTTTAGAAAAAATTGCAAGGAGGATAATAATTGTTGTAGTCCCACCTTCAAATCCACAATCAACCACTATTCAAGATGATCTGGCACTAAGGTGGGTGGAGCAATGGGATGGGCCAATTTCATATTGAAGCTCGAGGCATTGGAGGAGTTACCTGAGCTAACCTATCTTCCAAGTGCTTACTAAAAAAAAATATATATTGTAATATTTAATATATATATACAGGGTTTCATTTAAGTGGGGCTGCCCCCCTCCTTAAAATCCAGATTACTCCAGTTGCCCCCCCTTGGACAATTTTCTAAATGAAACTCTGATATATATATAATACTAGCAAGAACCCACAGAAACTCTGCGAGATATATAAATGTTTGTGTGTTGTTGTGGAAGGTGTTGATTTCATTTATTACATATTTGAGATTAAAAAATGTTGACAGACCACAATTCTCTCAGTTGACATAACGAAATTACAATTCTTTCAAGAGGACCCTTCTATAAATAAGCCACCATTGTAATTTATTCTTTGTTGTTTGTGAATTTATTTAGTACCGAATTATAAGACATAATAAACATCAAATATACCAGAAATGGGTAAGGTAGGGAAAAAACTTCATGAGAGGAGTGTAATTATTGCTTGGCTGATCCCTTCATGCTGAGTGCAGGCCTCAGTACTCTCCTCCTGCCAGTGTTTGCTGCTCTCTCTTCATCCCTTACAATCTCTGACAGTGCAGCCCTCAGTACTCTCCTCCTACCAGTGTTTGCTGCTCTCTCTTCATCCCTTACAATCTCTGACAGTGCAGCCCTCAGTACTCTCCTCCTGCCAGAGTTTGCTGCTCTCTCTTCATCCCTTACAATCTCTGACAGTGCAGCCCTCAGTACTCTCCTCCTGCCAGAGTTTGCTGCTCTCTCTTCATCCCTTACAATCTCTGACAGTGCAGCCTTCACTTCTCTCCACCTACCAATGTTTGCTGCTCTCTCCTCATCCCTTGCACTTCTGGCAGTGCAGCCCTCAGTTCTTTCCTTCTACTGGTATTGGATGCTCTCTCCTTATCCCTTGCACTCACTGAGATTTCTGCTCTGTGAAGTGTCATTTGCTCTCAGAGAGATCCTCAGTTTCTCTATTGGTGTCAACTCTCCACTCCCTTTGTCTTTCCCAGTCAACTTTTCTTGCAGATTCTTGTGCAGTCTCACTTGCTGCATCCCTTCCCTTTCTCTGTCTCTCTGCAGCAGCTCTCCTGCTTTCTGTTACACGCTGTGTAGTTATTGTCCAGCTGTGCAGCTCATGTGTAGTTGATGTGCAGCTCATGTGTAGTTGTTGTTCAGCTGTGCAGCTCATGTGTAGTTATTGTTCAGCTGTGCAGCTCATGTGTAGTTATTGTTCAGCTGTGCAGCTCATGTGTAGTTATTGTTCAGCGGTGCAGCTCATGTGTAGTTATTGTTCAGCTGTGCAGCTCATGTGTAGTTGTTGTTCAGCTGTGCAGCTCATGTGTAGTTGATGTTCAGCTGTGCAGCTCATGTGTAGTTATTGTTCAGCTGTGCAGCTCATGTGTAGTTATTGTTCAGCTGTGCAGCTCATGTGTAGTTGATGTTCAGCTCTGCAGCTCATGTGTAGTTGATGTTCAGCTGTGCAGCTCATGTGTAGTTGATGTTCAGCTGTACAGCTCATGTGTAGTTGATGTTCAGCTGTACAGCTCATGTGTAGTTATTGTTCAGCTGTGCAGCTCATGTGTAGTTGTTGTTCAGCTGTGCAGCTCATGTGTAGTTGATGTTCAGCTGTGCAGCTCATGTGTAGTTATTGTTCAGCTGTGTAGCTCATGTGTAGTTATTGTTCAGCTGTGCAGCTCATGTGTAGTTATTGTTCAGCTGTGCAGCTCATGTGTAGTTGATGTTCAGCTCTGCAGCTCATGTGTAGTTGATGTTCAGCTGTGCAGCTCATGTGTAGTTGATGTTCAGCTGTGCAGCTCATGTGTAGTTATTGTTCAGCTGTGCAGCTCATGTGTAGTTGTTGTTCAGCTGTACAGCTCATGTGTAGTTATTGTTCAGCTGTGCAGCTCATGTGTAGTTATTGTTCAGCTGTGCAGCTCATGTGTAGTTGATGTTCAGCTCTGCAGCTCATGTGTAGTTGATGTTCAGCTGTGCAGCTCATGTGTAGTTGATGTTCAGCTCTGCAGCTCATGTGTAGTTGATGTTCAGCTGTGCAGCTCATGTGTAGTTGATGTTCAGCTGTGCAGCTCATGTGTAGTTGTTGTTCAGCTGTGCAGCTCATGTGTAGTTGATGTTCAGCTGTGCAGCTCATGTGTAGTTGATGTTCAGCTGTGCAGCTCATGTGTAGTTGATGTTCAGCTCTGCAGCTCATGTGTAGTTGATGTTCAGCTCTGCAGCTCATGTGTAGTTGTTGTTCAGCTGTGCAGCTCATGTGTAGTTGATGTTCAGCTGTGCAGCTCATGTGTAGTTGATGTTCAGCCATGTGTAGTTATTGTTCAGCTGTGCAGCTCATGTGTAGTTATTGTTCAGCTGTGCAGCTCGTGGAGTAGCCATTCTGCAGGATTCCGTATTAGGGAGCATGCATATAATTGTGATGCAAACTGTTTTCTGTTGTCATGACGAATGAATAAATTTGATTTATGCGTGCGTCTAACAGACGGACGGACAAGGCATATTATTACACTGTATTTGTAATTACTGTATATATTTGTAATTGCTCCTCTCTTATTCTGTTTGCTGCCTGGACCACTGTTCATTACATCATTGTTCATTACATCATCATTATATAATGTTGTTTGTTGTTTCAATTTAATTGTTGTTGTGGTCTGTTGTAAAACAAAAACAATTCCTTTGAAGTTGGGAAATTGTTCTGAACCATTTAAAAAAATTCTTTTTAGTGGTCCCACTTTTGAGTTACCACCTTCAAATTAAAGGAGGTGGCCTGGCACTAAGATGGGGAGCAATGGATGCCAACTTCATTGAACCTTGAAGATGAACTGGAGAAAGGCTGAGGCACTGGGGGAGTTACCAGAGCCTCCAAGAGTGGGTTAACTCCCTCTGGTTCTTCTCCAATGAAGAATATTCCATTCTCAAATTTTCTGAAGAAACTCAAATACACACAATCACATGACCAATAAAGCTATTCATTAAGCTATTCATTTTGGATGCATAACCACTTTAAAAAAGAATTAACCTATTTTTTTATTTTTTTAACCATCTCCAAATAAGAATGTGTCAATGGGTTGGTGGAATGTGGGCTACACAGCTGGATAATTTGGACACATGTTGGTGGAGACCCCGGAAGAGTTAATTGGTGACCGAGGGGGTCATCACCAAATCCTAACATTCTGTACTTTTTATTTGTTGCCAATCAGCATGCTCAAATAACCTTACCTAAAGTGTCATCTACTTTTTCCTCTCCCACTAACTTCCTCTTCTGTAATAATAAGGTAATGGAGACAAAACAAACTGTATGCTGCGATAATACCAGTTAGAGAATGCTGATACGCAAACTATCCACTAGTCTAGTCTGGATAAAATTCAACTGCCGACACGTATGGATTAAGAGCACCTTACTTAGTTAAAGGCTTGCACACAAAGGCTGACTAAAGATTTGCTTAGCCTTTCTTGTGGAACAACTTACAAAAAAGGCTTGGAAATGCTAAGTAGCTACAGTATAGAAGCTATGACTTACAAACCTTTAAAAACTCAGCTGTGTAGCTGAAAAGAGGTCTCCATTTCATCATGCACACAATCTACTCACTGTTTTCCACCATGGGCTTCATGATAGCTTTTCAACAACTTGAGCTAGTAGAACAGAAGCTGTAGAACAAAGATGATTTGTCCTCAAAGCGAAGAAGAGCCCCAGCGAATAAAAAATTGTTTGCCACGTGCCACAAATCTGCGTGTGCTTTGGTGACCTTAGGAAGGCTGGCAGACCTTTTAGTCAGCACTGCTGTGGCCAAAAGTCTCATAAACGTTAACAGCTTGTTATTTGTTAGCGTTGACTGTTCCATTTTAGTAACGGGTGGAAACGGTAAGCATCTACGTGCATTCAAAATAAACGCAACCAGCATGTTGTTATGACCTCTACTGTAGCGTGGATTGTTTTGAATTTGATTTGCTAAGCTAGTGTGCGAGTCCATCACCCATACCCTCTTCTCAAAGCCTCTGGGAGATGACCTCTTTAATTCATACAGCGTTGACCTTGAGACCTCTTTACTTTATACAGCGTTGACCTTGAGACTCTTTATTTTATACAGCGTTGACCTTGAGACTTCTTTACTTTATACAGCATTGAACTTGAGGCTTCTTTACTTTATACAGCGTTGAACTTGACACTTCTTTACTTTATACAGCGTTGAACTTGAGACTTCTTTACTTTATACAGCGTTGAACTTGAAACTTCTTTACTTTATACAGCGTTGAACTTGACCCTACTTTACTTTATACAGCGTTGAACTTGACACTTCTTTACTTTATACAGCGTTGAACTTGAGACTTCTTTACTTTATACAGCGTTGAACTTGAGACTTCTTTACTTTATACAGCGTTGAACTTGACACTTCTTTACTTTATACAGCGTTGAACTTGACACTTCTTTACTTTATACAGCATTGAACTTGAGACTTCTTTACTTTATACAGCATTGAACTTGACACTTCTTTACTTTATACAGCGTTGAACTTGAGACTTCTTTACTTTATACAGCGTTGAACTTGAGACTTCTTTACTTTATACAGCGTTGAACTTGAGACTTCTTTACTTTATACAGCGTTGAACTTGAGACTTCTTTACTTTATACAGCGTTGAACTTGAGACTTCTTTACTTTATACAGCGTTGAACTTGAGACTTCTTTACTTTATACAGCATTGAACTTGAGACTTCTTTACTTTATACAGCATTGAACTTGAGACTTCTTTACTTTATACAGCATTGAACTTGAGACTTCTTTACTTTATACAGCATTGAACTTGACACTTCTTTACTTTATACAGCGTTGATCTTGAGACTTCTTTACTTTATACAGCGTTGATCTTGAGACTTCTTTACTTTATACAGCGTTGAACTTGAGACTTCTTTACTTTATACAGCGTTGAACTTGACACTTCTTTACTTTATACAGCGTTGAACTTGACACTTCTTTACTTTATACAGCGTTGAACTTGACACTTCTTTACTTTATACAGCGTTGAACTTGACACTTCTTTACTTTATACAGCGTTGAACTTGACACTTCTTTACTTTATACAGCGTTGAACTTGACACTTCTTTACTTTATACAGCATTGAACTTGACACTTCTTTACTTTATACAGCTTTGAACTTGAGACTTCTTTACTTTATACAGCGTTGAACTTGACACTTCTTTACTTTATACGGCGTTGAACTTGAGATTTCTTTACTATATACAGCGTTGACCTTGAGACTTCTTTACTTTATACAGCGTTGAACTTGACACTTCTTTACTTTATACAGCGTTGAACTTGACACTTCTTTACTTTATACAGCGTTGAACTTGACACTTCTTTACTTTATACAGCATTGAACTTGACCCTACTTTACTTTATACAGCATTGAACTTGACACTTCTTTACTTTATACAGCGTTGAACTTGACACTTCTTTACTATATACAGCATTGAACTTGACACTTCTTTACTTTATACAGCGTTGAACTTGACACTTCTTTACTATATACAGCATTGAACTTGAGACTTCTTTACTTTATACAGCGTTGATCTTGAGACTTCTTTACTTTATACAGCGTTGACCTTGAGACTTCTTTACTTTATACAGCGTTGAACTTGAGACTTCTTTACTTTATACAGCGTTGAACTTGACACTTCTTTACTTTATACAGCATTGAACTTGAGACTTCTTTACTTTATACAGCGTTGAACTTGACACTTCTTTACTTTACACAGCGTTGAACTTGAAACTTCTTTACTTTATACAGCGTTGACCTTGAGACTTCTTTACTTTATACAGCGTTGATCTTGAGACTTCTTTACTTTATACAGCGTTGACCTTGACACTTCTTTACTTTATACAGCGTTGAACTTGACACTTCTTTACTTTATACAGCGTTGAACTTGAGACTACTTTATACAGCGTTGAACTTGAGACTTCTTTACTTTATACAGCGTTGAACTTGACGCTTCTTTACTTTATACAGCGTTGAACTTGAGACTTCTTTACTTTATACAGCATTGAACTTGACACTTCTTTACTTTATACAGCGTTGAACTTGAGACTTCTTTACTTTATACAGCGTTGAACTTGAGACTTCTTTACTTTATACAGCATTGACCTTGAGACTCTTTACTTTATACAGCGTTGACCTTGAGACTTCTTTACTTTATACAGCGTTGAACTTGAGACTACTTTATACAGCGTTGAACTTGAGACTTCTTTACTTTATACAGCGTTGAACTTGAGACTTCTTTACTTTATACAGCGTTGAACTTGACACTTCTTTACTTTATACAGCGTTGAACTTGAACTTCTTTACTTTATACAGCATTGAACTTGACACTTCTTTACTTTATACAGCGTTGAACTTGACACTTCTTTACTTTATACAGCGTTGAACTTGACACTTCTTTACTTTATACAGCGTTGAACTTGAGACTTCTTTACTTTATACAGCATTGAACTTGACACTTCTTTACTTTATACAGCGTTGAACTTGAGACTTCTTTACTTTATACAGCATTGAACTTGAGAGAAATAGTGGATTCTGTGGGTGTGTCATTTAATGTAATTTTCATCCATGGCAGTTCATATGACGGTTGTGGCATTTGGGTTGTGGTATTTGGGCTGCCAGGGTATCAAATTGGTTCTCTGGCTCTATGGTGTACTTTCGAGGATCATTACTACCCTCTTGTCATTGTTGCTGCTGTAGGAGGCTGGCTATAGAGGCAAGTCGTTGTTCATAGTGGAGGAGGAAGAGGAGGAGGATTCTGTCAGTAAAATGGACGATGAAGTAGGTGATTATACGTACATACATTGCACTCTATATGTATATTAGAGCACACCATAACACTGGTGAGCTTTCCTGTTGTGGCAGGTAAGCATTGCTTTTTTAAGGTGTGGTTATGATTATTGTTGTTGTTATGGCGATGGAGTGGTTATGGTGATGACAGTTGTTATGGTGATGACAGTTGTTATGGTGACCAGTTGTTATGGTGATGGAAGTTGTTATGGTGATGCCAGTTGTTATGGCAATGACAGTTGTTATGGTGATGGTAGTTGTGGTTACGGTGATGGTAGTTGTTATGGTGATGGACGTTGTTATGGTGACAGCAGTTGTTATGGTGATGACAGTTGTTATGGTGATGGTAGTGGTTATGGTGATGGAAGTTGTTATGGTGATGGTAGTTGTTACGGTGACGGCAGCTTTTATGGTGATGGCAGTTGTTATGGTGATGGCAGTTGTTACGGTGAGGCAGTTGTTATGGTGATGGAAGTTGTTATGGTGATGGCAGTTGTTATGGTGATGGAAGTTGCTATGGTGATGGTAGTGGTTGTAGTCTTCGTTAATTGTATGTATTAATTGTATGTACTTCTATTTTCTTCCCTCCCTCACCTCTCTTCCCCTCCCTTCTCCCTCCTCCTCAACCCCTTCCCTTTCTCCTCCCTCCCCTCGCTGCCCCGCCCCTCAGCTGCGTGCTGCTCCCTGGAATACCAGCCATCACTTTATCAACGCCTCCAAGGGCAAGTACCAGTTATCTGTGAGTGGTCCCGCGGACCCCACTGGGTGTGGGGAAGCTTTCTCCTACACCAGACTCAACTCAAAGGTACACGATGGACATTTGTGGTACGCTTGAGTCACAGTGTTGCTGTACCATTCACCAAACGTTCCCCAAACCTTCGCCAACAATGCAAGTATGTACGAATGGTATGTTAGCCATGAATCGTTAAGCGTTCTAATGTTGAATTCACTTGCGCATACTCTCCAGCGATCGACGAAGGCGGGAGAAAGGCTAACACAAGTTGCACGTTTTTTTAGCACTCACCTACTACTCCGAGTAAATTCCTTATTCTACGTATAAGAAGCAGAGGATCCTTACTCTGGAATCAAGAGGATTCAAGGCTACAGCTATGGTCCGTAGTTTAAATGAGGAGGGCATGATAGCAATGAGGCAAGGCGTATATTATTTTATTAAGCGGTACCGCGAGACTGGCAGACAGCCAGGGAGAGGGAGATCTTCATTGGTGACAGCTGCTGTCAAGAGAGTCGTAGAGGATGACAGCTTACCAATTACACCTCCTACTTCACAGCAAAGGGTATCCATTATTCCTGAGGACAGTGTTCGTGTGCCGGACATTGCTCAGTGGACTTTTCGAGGCAGTGCATTCTGCCAACTTATAAGAGACGCCAGCAAGGTTCGTGTTGCGTACATACATACATGTAGATTAGGCTAAGCTAGTGAAAGTTAATACTAGTTTAGAAGCTTTATTGTGTCACTCTGAAGCTAGTGGCTAATGATTATCTAGGCCTGGGTCTCGGTGGCAGTTTGGCTAGAGGTCTGGGCTAGAAGAGGCAAACGAGGAGGAGAGGTCTGGGATGGAGGATGCGAAAGAGGAGAGGTCCGGGCTGGAGGAGACCGAGGAGGAGATGTCTGGGCTGGAGAAGGCGAAAGACGAGGAGAGGTCCGTGCTAGAGGAGGCAAACAAGGAGGAGCTGGATGAGGCGAAAGAGGAGAGGTCCAGGCTGGAGGAGACTGAGGAGGAGATGTCTGGGCTGGAGGAGGCAAAAGACGAGGAGAGGTCCGTGCTAGAGGAGGCAAACGAGGAGGAGAGGTGCAGGAGGGAGGAACTGACTGCGATAGCCTCTCCAAAATATCTGCCAACATCCTCTCAATTTTCTGAATGCTCTGGACAGTTCTTTCTGTTCCTCCTCGATCAGGCCAAGCCTCTCTGTCTGATGGCTCCAACACTGCCATCTCCATGCTGAGAGCTGTGGCATTATGAACATTCGACAAATAATTAATTTAAATTTGGTTTGCACTCACCAAACTCGGGAGAGGACCTGCTGCCCTGGCATCACCCGATAAATCTTCGCCAATACCTTCAAAATGTTCCACTTCAAGACCAGAGGTGCACGGCAATTTCTGATAGCTGAGCAGAACTATGTGAGGTCAACAGTAGTATGGCGGTTGGAGTATTATGGAACCTATTTTGTGAAATCAAATTAAGATGGCCACCCTATGAATTTTACTTACTTCACCTTCAGCAGGTTTATGCAATTTCCCTCTTTTTGGAACTCGTTTAGACATCTGAATTAGAAGATTTTTAGTATCAAAATAAATGCTTGCAAAGCTTACAGAAATAGATTTCACTCGATTAGAAGAGCATAGAGGAGTAGGCAATGGAGAATGTGCCCGAGCTATGCACGAGGCAAGCATCATCATGACCATAGTAACAAAAATCGATCTATATTATTCCAGATGAAGGCTAGAGCACCTACACATGTAGTTACGTAGAAACATCGAGAGTAAATTTTAAGTTGATTATTGAACTATAACACACCATCAGCTTCCTTGAGGTTCTTCCCCACGATCTTTCCCCCTCTTCCGCTTTCAAGTCTGAATTAAATCTGTTGAATACATGTATAACTAACGATAAATAAACAGCTTGCACCAGCTGACCGAGCCACTGCTAGAGAGCAAGGAACTAGATTTCCTCGCTGTCTTCAACGACGGGGCTCAAACTCCTCCTCCATGGCTGCCTGTGTACCTACATGTACATGTACCTACAGTATATTTCAACATAACAAATTACAACTTAAAAGATAATCTCTTTCAAACTTACCAACAGCTGAAATCTTCCCTTTGTACGCCAGCCTCCCTGCTTTGACCTTGCAATCATCTCCCACTGAGGAGCCCCCTAAAACTTTGTTGCTTGGCATAGCACACATCGAATTTTCTTTGGGCCAGAAGACCAAACAATCGTTTGTAAAGTATCAAGAGTTCAAAGATAAATTAATTCTGATCTAGATGCTCTCAAGAAGTACAAGCTACATGTATGGTTAATGTAACATTGGGTGACTAGAGCTGGCTAACTACAGCAATCAATTCATGGAACAACAGCAAGTCATGGTGGGCGCAGACAAGGAATGACAGTGGGAGTGTCCAACGACATCATACATAACTACTCGTGACATCCCTCCTCGTATACAAAATTAGCAAACATCATGGGTGCAGGGTGCATGATTGTGAATGAACAATAGTAACCAGCTATGTATAGTAAGTATCTTATGATGCTGTCAATACGGAACGTAATCGGCTGACCAATGTGGAGGCCTGTGAACTCGTTCAGATCTTCGAGGGGGTGCAGGATCAGGACTCTGTGACATCACAGGTGGTTTAGTTTGTGATGAAACATTAGGGTGTTGCTCGCTGTCTTTGGGAGTGGTCTGGTACTCTTGGCACTCCGTTTGGCCGCACATGTATTCCTCTCCCTGTGGTGCTGATTCCTCTCTCTGTGGTACTGAGTCCACCCAAGGAGGTTGGCGGAATGGATGAGTTGGCGGCGGTTGTGTCTGAATACTCTTCCTGCCATTTTGACTGCATAACTTCTTGGGCCGGCTGTACCTGTACAGATTCCAGCACTCCATGTGGTTTGGCCAGGAAGACGCATGCAGACTGTATCCCCAGATGCAATAGGTGGGAGATGTTTTGCACGTTGGTCATAGTAATGCTTTTGCAGCTCCTTTTGGGCGCCCAGTGCTCGCATATCCTCTATTGTTGAATAACGAGGTTGCAGGAGTTGTCTGGAGACTGGTAGTATGGTTTTACAGCAACGGGCTAGGAAACGGTGTGCTGGACTGGTTCCCATACCTTCTGATGGTGTGTTACGCCAGTCCAGGAGGGCCAGATACTCTGATTGTCCTGATTCCCGGCGATTCCCGGCATTTTGTGGACAGCCTTTTTACTGTCTTCACTGCATTTTCTGCTTGACCGTTTGACTGTGGGTAGCGTGGTGATGAGGTGATATGGTCAACTCCCCATGATTTGGAGAAAATGGCAAATTCCGCAGAGGCAAACTGAGGGCTATTGTCTGTGACCAGCTCATTCGGTACACCATATCTTGAAAACATGGTTTTCAGTGCTTTGCTCATGCCATGAGTGGTGACTTTCTGGATGTTCTCCACTTCAATGAAATTACTGAAGTAGCCACAAACAACCAGTAAGGTGCGTCCCTGGAGATCACACAAGTCAGCTCCTACTTTGGACCATGGACGAGCTATGAAACCATGTCGCTGGAGTGACTCTTTACCAGGTAAGGCACGATGTGCGATACAGATGTCACATTTGCTAATGTATTCCTTCAATTCTGTAGACATACGGGGCCAAAACATGGTCTCCCTGGCCCTGCGAATACAACCCTCAACTCCGATATGTGTTTTATGTGCAATGCCATCATCTCCTTACTGATGGAGGCTGGAACAAGCACAATTGGCCCCTTTAAACACCAGTTCCTCTTGGATGGTTAGCTCATCACGAAAATCATAGTAGGCATGGAGAACGCTGGGGATGCTGATTTACTCTCTGGCCAGCCCTGATGACTAACCCTGCGAAGTACTTGCAGCACAGGATCATCTGCCGAGACATGCTTGAATTGTTGCTAGCGTTCGTTAGAGAGTTCCAGTGACCTTGTGTGATCAATGCTTCCAAAGTCTTCCAACGAACTGCACACGTGAACTTCAAGAAGATAAGCACGGCTGAGGGAGTCAGCCAGGAACATGTGTTAGTGTTTGCCTTTTTGTGCTTCACGATGAGGCTATATTTTTGCAATTGGAGGAGCATCTGCTGTAGCCTTTTGTGTGCACTCTTCAGTGGCTTCTGCATGATTAGCTCCAGTGGCTGATGGTCGGTTTCCACGTGGACATCACTCCTCCCTTAGATGTACATACATCTCAAAGCTATCACATGCAAACACAATAGCCAATAGCTCTTTTTCTATCTGTGCAGGGTCTCTGCAGGAGTTAAAGCCCGTGACGCATGACGCATAGGCTACTGGTCGGTCATTCTGCATCAGGGCTGCCCCATGGCCAAACTGGGATGCATCGCACTGGAGTGTAACCTCTTCCTTCAGGTTATAATAGCGGAGCACCGGTGTGGTGATGACAGCCTTCTTTAAAGTATCCAGTGCTTGCTGCTGTGCATGATGCCAGACCCATGCTACATCCTTCGGTGTGAGTTCTCTCAATGGCTTTGTCAGATCAGAGAGATGTGGTAGGAACTTGCTCAGGTACAGGGTAAGCAGCAACAGATACCACATCGGTAGGAGGGGGCATCTTCCTGATGGCACGCACGTTGTCTTGGTCCACACACAACCCATCTGCTGTTGCTATATGCCCAATAAATGGTACCTTTGTCATCCTGAGCCGGACCTTCTCAGCATTCACTCTGATATTCCGTTCTACACACGGCTTTAGGAAGGCTTCCAAGTTCTGGTCATGGTCATCAATAGCCTTCCATTGTGTGTCTCCCAAACCGACCCCCACAAATTCATCGACTATCACTTCAACTCCGTGCAGTCCCTCAATCAACTCATGTGTATGTGGCGCTGAAATACTTCTGGTGCCGAACTAATTCCAAATGGCATACACTTCCAGCGGTACCTCCCAAACGGAGTGTGGAAGGTGTTTAGGAACGATGATGGCTCGCCCAGTGGGACATGCCAAAATCCTTTGCTCACATCTAGGATGGTGAACACCTTCAGTCCATGCAGGCGTGTTGCGATATCTTCGATGGTTGGCAATGGATAGTGTTCTCTTAGGATGGCCTTGTTGAGGTCCTTGGGATCAAGGCAAATATGCAATGTCCCATTCTTCTTGGGCACCACCACCATGGAACTTATCCATGGTGTGAGTCCTGTCACTGGTGCGATGATGTCCTGCTTGACAAGGTCCTCCAATGTTGTCTTGAGGGTTGTCCCTTAGCTGAACCGGGATGCAGCTTGGAGAATGCTGCACAGGGTCAATGCTTGGATCAAGTCGGATGTGGTAGCTGCCCTCTAGCAAGCCAACTCCTTCACTGAACACCTTGGGTGGGATACTTCTTAGTGAACTGCTCAGTTGATGTAAGACATGAGTCTTCTAGAGTATACTCAGTGGATTCCCCTGTGTTGGGTCGGTTCGATTGGTCATTGTCTAGATACTGTATGTCACAATCTTTAACCCCAGGCAGCTTTCCTTCCTAACAGTGGCCTGATGTCACTACGACCAATTTGAAGGCTAACCGACACTGGAGGTCACCACGTTGCACCCGCAGGAGGACAGTCCCAACTACAGGGAGCGTAGTGATCCCTGTTTTGGTGGGAGTCACCTTGGCTAGCTGGTACATGTATCTTTGGTTGCTTTCTTATAGAGTTCTAAGGGTATCACATTACACTTGGCTCCTGTGTCGGCTTGGAAACGCATAAAGTTACCAGACTCTAACTCCAATGTGACAAAAACTGAGACTCATCTATGTTAGCATTAGATACCTGAAAGATCTCAGTGTTGTCCTTTGTGTCATCGACAGTCTTTATGTGGCGGGTTCCTCGTCCACCACGACATTTTGCTGCAAAATGGTTTAGCTTGTGGCACTTTATGTAAGTCTTGCCATATGCAAGGTAGAGTTCCTTTTGGCAGTATTCATGTTTGCAGCCACAGTTCCAGCATTCTCGGATGCACTTTCCTTCTGTCACCATCCATTGGGGTTTATTCTGCTCCTTGCCCACCACATTCACAATTCCCTCTGAGCTCTCCTCAACAACTCTCAGCTGAGTGAGCATGCTTTCTGCAGCATGGCAGATCTCATCCGTTTTAGCCAGAGTAAGCCTGGTTTCCCTGAGTAATCTCTCTCTAACCTTGGAATCTCTGACTCCAAACACAAGCCGGCCGGTCCCTCAGGATTTCATCGGGGGTGATAGTCTGGAAGTCACACCCTGCTGCCAGCTTACGTAGTGCTGTGCGGTACTGATCGTAGGTTTCTCCTGCCTCTTGTACACGATGGTTAAACTGGTATCTCTCGAAAGGCACATTTCTGTGAGGCTCACAGTACTGTTCAAATTTCTGTAGTACTGGGTCAATTTTTGCTTCGTTTCCTGCAGTGCCCCAGTCAGTGAATGTGGAAAAGACCTCGCGCGCTTCTTCACCAATCACAGTGAGCAAGGTACATGTAGCAACTTGTATTGCTTCCGTCTTCATATAAGTTCAGTCGCCAAGAAATAGCTAAGCCAGGCCCGCTTGAACTTCCTCCACTTCTCTGTTGTTTGTGGGTCATGAATTTCAAGAGGAGGTAGGGGTGGCAGTGTATATCCAGTTGCCATAATAATTATATCATCATTGATGAAAAGTGTACATGCTCACTTTTCTGTTCAAGTTCCATGATAGAGCAGAGAGATTAAACTCTGACATCTTTGGAATTATACCTCATACAGAACTAACAAATTCATTAATTTTTTTTGTTTTTTTTGTTTGTTTTTTTTGCATTGTATCTTACACCTCTCAGTATTGTTCCCTCAATGCTGTGGGTATTCTTCTTGATCCCACCGCTGCCACCATGTAACATTAGGTGACTAGAGCTAAACAACTTGGCTAACAACAGCAATGAACAACAGCAAGTCATGGTGGGTGCAGACAAGGAATGACAGTGGGAGTGTCCAACGACATCATACATATAACTACTTGTGACAGTTAATGTACAGATCTTTGCTTGAAGTAGCTAACATCTTGGTTAGATACTGGTTCCTCTGTGCTAGCTTTTAGTAGTTGTTTTTTTGGGCAAGTATACTTACTACTTTGTGCCAAGGTAGCAGCAAGAGTTCTTCGAAGAACCACGGACAGAGCGAACGTAGAAATAGATACAAGCAACGAGTAGCAGCAGACACCGCTCAACCTGCAGGCAACATGCCCTCTCGGACACGTGGTGTAGGCTACTGGAAATGTTGATTGTGCGCATGTACTTGAGCGTTGCATGAGCGTTCCTAATTAAACGTTTCTGCGTTGAACGGAAGCCCAACGCAAGGGTAAGGTATAGGTTTGTACTGTATCTGCTAACAATGATGATCTCTGAGGAAATATTCGCAGATTGTGTAGCACGATGAAATATTCGCAGATTGTGTAGCACGATGAAATATTCGCAGATTGTGTAGCGTGTGGTGCCATGAAATATTCGCAGATTGTGTAGCCCGATGAAATATTTGCAGATTGTGTAGCACGATGAAATATTCGCAGATTGTGTAGCACGATGAAATATTCGCAGATTGTGTAGCGTGTGGTGCCATGAAATATTCGCAGATTGTGTAGCCCGATGAAATATTTGCAGATTGTGTAGCACGATGAAATATTCGCAGATTGTGTAGCGTGTGGTGCCATGAAATATTCGCAGATTGTGTAGCACGATGAAATATTCGCAGATTGTGTAGCACGATGAAATATTCGCAGATTGTGTAGCGTGTGGTGCCATGAAATATTCGCTGATTGTGTAGCACGATGAAATATTCGCAGATTGTGTAGTGTGTGGTGCCATGCAGAGCTAGAAATAAGGTTTGATGTTGGTAGGACATGATGTCCTAGCATAATAAGATTTGCTAGGTCATTTTCTAATATTGGTCAGTCATTATACTTGTACTAAATGTTGGTATACTTGCAATAATAATAGTATGATTCATAAAAACAACAATACAGCATGAAAAGTTAAGTACGACAAAAATGTCACTGCATATTCTCCGTGCATTTATCCCAGTCTTCTAAAGGAAGATTGTCACCAGACTCACTACTTCTGTCTGACTCATTCTCTTCATCTTCATTTACTACTGACTGCCACTGAGGTGCTTGGTGTAGCAGTAGCAGGCTTTCTTCCTGTACTTATCCTGGCTACTGGTTTGGAGGGCTAGTCCCACCATAACTCAATGCTACGATCAGCATTGAAATCATTTATACCTAGCTCAGCTGTTTCCTACAATCACCAGACACCTCAGCCTAGTACATTGCAATTAGCCTAGGGGATACAATTAGCCAAGGGCACCAGCACTGCATGCTATTAGCTAACCACACTTACAGTATGTTGTTTTTTCCCCTCCTTTTTCTTTTTCACAACACTAAGTGAATTTTACTTCCTGCCTGGTAACCGCAACACTAAGCAGCTGACTAGTAGTAGCCACTTAGCTTGTTATTTGCTGTTAGGACAATCTGGCAGAGCAAGCAGTGATTTGGTTGGACAAATTGGTGAATTGCTCAGAAAATTCTTCCTCTTGCAGTGCAGCTCTTGCAAATACAATTGCATCAAACATGAAATCCATCGAAACTGCCCATTCTGTGGCAGAAGTCCTGTAGATGGGAACTCACAAGGCTTGTGATACCCACCATTGCTTGGTATCAGATGGGAACTCTCAAGACTTGTGATACCCACCATTGCTTGGTATCAGATGGGAACTCTCAAGACTTGTGATACCCACCATTGCTTGGTCTCAGATGGGAACTCACAAGGCTTGTGATACCCACCATTGCTTGGTATCAGATGGGAACTCTCAAGACTTGTGATACCTACCATTGCTTGGTCTCAGATGGGAACTCACAAGGCTTGTGATACCCTCCATTGCTTGGTCTCAGATGGAAACTCTCAAGATTGTGATACCCACCATTGCTTGGTCTCAGATGGAAACTCTCAAGCTTGTGATACCCACCATTGCTTGGTCTCAGATAGAAACTCTCAAGGCTTGTAATACCCACCATTGCTTGGTCTCAGATGGAAACTCTAAGGCTTGTGATACCCACCATTGCTTGGTCTCAGATGGGAACTCTCAAGGCTTGTGATACCCACCATTGCTTGGTCTCAGATGGAAACTCACAAGGCTTGTGATACCCAACATTGCTTGGTCTCAGATGGGAACTCACAAGGCTTGTGATACCCACCATTGCTTGGTCTCAGATGGGAACTCACAAGGCTTGTGATACCCACCATTGCTTGGTCTCAGATGGGAACTCACAAGGCTTGTGATACCCACCATTGCTTGGTCTCAGATGGAAACTCTCAAGGCTTGTAACCCACCATTGCTTGGTCTCAGATGGGAACTCTCAAGGCTTGTAACCCACCATTGCTTGGTCTCAGATGGGAACTCTCAAGACTTGTGATACCTACCATTGCTTGGTCTCAGATGGAAACTCTCAAGGCTTGTAACCCACCATTGCTTGGTCTCAGATGGAAACTCTCAAGCTTGTGATACCCACCATTGCTTGGTCTCAGATGGAAACTTCAAGGCTTGTAATACCCACCATTGCTTGGTCTCAGATGGGAACTCTCAAGCTTGTGATACCCACCATTGCTTGGTCTCAGATGGAAACTTCAAGGCTTGTGATACCCACCATTGCTTGGTCTCAGATGGAAACTTCAAGGCTTGTGATACCCACCATTGCTTGGTCTCAGATGGGAACTCTCAAGGCTTGTGATACCCACCATTGCTTGGTCTCCTCCCTTTGAGGAAAAAAAAGAAAAGGAAGAAGAAAAAATTCCTGATGGAAGGCTAGAGCATCTAGTCGAAACGTCTGAGAGAATACAATTTCAAGTTGATTATTGAAAAGGTGATTGTAATTTCTGAGAAGATCTTGTACCAGCCTACATGTATGTATGTAGCTGTACTGTATGTTCTCAGATATATTTTCCTGTAATTTAAAGGTCAATGATTTATTTTACTAAACACCCACTCATCTGTGGTTTGTTATAAATCTAATAATAATTTTTAAAATTTAAAAAATCTCAAACTTTCATAAAAATGGAAATATTGTTTAGTATAAGTATCAGCAATCAGAAGCTACGCAGCGCTACTTCGCTGTGTGTCCCACCATAGCTTACAGCTTGGAAATCCATTCCAGGAGTGCCTCCTTGCTCAAGCACGAAGAAATTCAGAGTGATTCCTGGTAAGCACAGGTGCCAGGGCTGCTTTCCACCGAAGAAGAACTTCCAGAAACAGTTAGCAAAAGTTAGGAAGAGACTATTAAGTGACCGGTGATGCTCACCTGTGGCAGTATACGATTCAAGCACTCTTGTAGTCAATTTGGGCCTAATATTGACCGCATACGCAGTTAAGAAATTGCCGAATGGGTTGGGGGGGGGATTGCTGTCCACTATTTTAAAGTGGGTCAGACTAACATATATAGAGGTATATTAGGATGAAAACATTATTAAACTATTCCTGAATCCTTTGGACTTAATGCAAACAAATTACAAGACACCCTGCCCTGCCTTGATGTTTTTGGACCAGGTTGCTAAGCCCCTAAAAGGGTCCATCTACATGTAGTACATGTACATGTAGGAGGCAAAAAGATCCGAGAAACCTGACATGATTGGTGCAAAACTCGCCTTCACACCTTATTGAGCAACATTTTAAATCTTTGCCCCCTTAATTAACCACATATTTGTGCACATTTTTATACGCAATTGTAAGTAACCATGACAACCACATGCTTCAAGCATGTGGGTTGTTATATGCTGAAAATGAAGCTCTTTATATTTGGTAGTAGGGTCATTCCATGACAATTCAACCAGGGGTCCCCGGGTGACCCTCTCAGAATTCAACCATTTTTGGCATGTATGTGCTACAACGTATATTATGAAGCTATGCAAAATTTGGGGGCAAAATATTGAATATTTTGGATGATATGACCCTTAAATCATGTCTGGGCGGTGCAAATTTCGCGGACTTTTTTTCGCGTATTGATTTTTTGGTCATATTCAAGAGCCTGTAACTTTTGATCCGGAAGAGGTTAAGCTCTGAAATTTTCAGGATTTGTTCATCTCACACTCTGCTATAAGGAGATGTCAACATAAGATGATTTATGTATACTTTTTTGTGGTACTGATCAAATCAAAAAGGATGATTTCACCTATAATAATGCTTGCGAACCAATGTTTAGCCACCAACCAGGCAAAAACTAACTGCTAGAATCCCTTGTAACTTTGTATATAGCATCTCTAGCACCCTGAGCACTAGTGTGTATAATATGAAATCTCTGATTCCTACAACTTCTGAGATATAGGCATCCCTATTTGCAAAAAATGAAATTATAATACAGTTTCAACCACAATTTTCGTTATGTGGGATAGGTCATACTATAAAATGTTATATCTCACAAGAAAGAGAAAAATTTACTCTTTCATTTGATATTAAACACATCTTGCTTCCGTAAAGCCTTCAGTAACTAATTGATAATTGAAAAAGAGACATTTTTATCATTCGTGACATAATATTAACATTTACTTTACCTACAGATGATGTAACATGACCTTGTGTTAGAACTAACATTGCATATCAATGGGTGCAAAAATATAATTACAAGTTGTGTCTCTTACAAAACTGCCTAAAACCGTCAGAAACTTTCTTCAATGAGGGTGCATCAAGGTTGTACTGCCGTCCAGTTGAACTCGTCAAGCCTTCAATTAATGCCAGGACATGATGTTCTGGGACCCAACATTGGTCTTTTCGATATGGCCAAGTGAAGGAATTTGCTGGTCCTTTGGGTTGCATAAAGTCTACCAAAATATCTGCAGCATCTTCTGATACTTCTGCGATATTTCCTATGTACCAATCCCGATCATAGATGGCAGCAATGTATTGTCCAGGATGTAGATCTTGGAATACTGGAATAGCTTCTGTTTGATTGACTGTCACATTTGTTCCTGTATTTTCTCCTGAAATTCTACTAATCTTCAAGTTGTTATTGTCCACAGGAATGAAACAATGATGACTTCTTGTACCTGGAATTGTGTGTGCATCAGCAAATCGCTCGAGTTGTCTGGGGCGATATATATCCACATCACTAACAGAAAGGTAGAACATTTTAATGCCATGAATGTGTGCAGTAGCCCACTGAAATAGCTCTGATGGAGTCAGAATATATCCTGCAGATGTTTGCTGGAGACTCATTCTGGTGGCCAAGCGTTTTACCGTTCCACCTATTCCATCACAGATACTCTTGCCATGGCTTGTGGCAAAAAAGTGCCACTCAGCAGATAATCCAAAATCATCAGCATGCATACAGAGGTTGGAGAAATTCTTATAATTTTTGTACTGGCTGGCAGCTCCATCACTGAAGTATTTCACATGCTTCACATCTGGTAACACATCTTTGATATGCTGCAGAACAGCATGCAGGAATGCATAAACAGTCACTGTATCATGTTGCATACAGTCACTTATCACACACAGAGACATGCTGCACAGATTTCCATCACTGTCAATGAAATATACTCCAAAAGGGTGGAGAGTTGCCTGTCTATTCTCCCAATAAAATCCTTGAATAGAGTCTTGGATAAGGAAAGAATAATTCTCTGCAAAGTCTAGAATTACCAACACAGTGTTCCGTCGAAGATTTTCTTTGCAACTGGTGAGATAGGCTGCCTGTGCTTTTGAAATATAGTGATGTGTGGTAAGCTTGTCAAACTGATCGCAGAGAATTGTGATAAAATCACTAACAGACTCTTGCCTTCTGACTATTGTAGTGCGGTCGGTGTGATCCCACTGGCTGAATGTGATAAGATCATCATCATCCATGTCTAACTGTTCAGAGATCAAATTATGCACATGAGTCTGTAAGGCATTGATACCTGGACACTGGTCACAACGATGTATCATGCAGTCTTTTGATTTAATGTCACATACAATAATCGACAGCAATGTTGCGTAATCCAGCTTCAGTTCTGCAATAGCTGCTAAAAGTAGCTTCACATTTTGGTGAATTTCACACACACAGACTGAATGAGCGCCTTTTGCACCTACTACTGTAATACATCAAGGAGGTCGGAATTCACAAAACTTAGAAACTCCTATATTGTAAGCACCACCTGTCTTTTCTTTGAACAGTGCATACAGCTCATGAAGATTAGCAAGTAACAGTCTTTTCTGTTTGTGAACACGTTGTCCATTCACTTTCACCGACACAAATTCCTTTTTACCTGGGCAAAGACGAGTATACTCATCATCTTCATAAAAGTCCACTACCTTTTTCTTGATCTCATCAGATATTTCCTTTCCTCTCTTTGCCCAGGTTCGGCAAACACACCGTGTAATTTTTTCAAGGCTCGGGATTTTTTAACCATATACTGGGAAACATTGAACTCTTCAGCTGTCTGCTTTACAGACCAACTTGATGGAGCCATTGTGAGAATCTGAAGTTGTTTTTGTCTTGTTGCAACGGCACACTGTTCTTTCATATCCGTGATCATTTTTTCAAGATCAGAGCATTTTTCACATTTTGTGATATCCTCTTTGCTAAGAGTTTTGGGACTGACATGGATTTTTTTTCCGCAATTGTTTGTTTGAGAGCTTCATGAGCTTGCAACAGTTTTCTTTTACCATAACCTGAAATATCTCTTTGGCTAACATCGTCTACTTTCATAGGTGAGCATCCAAGTGATGTTATACTTGTGTTAAGATTTGCCAGTTCATCAGGCAAAAATGTCTCATCACTGCTTGATGAATCTTCTTGTGATGGCACTGCACTTCCCATCATTGCTATACATCGTGGGCACAGCTTCTGGCCTGGTTTTATTTTTTTGTGTGCTAGTTTACTCAAACTTTTAGCTTTAGTTTTATCCAGGCTACGAAGACTTCCTTTAGCAGTTGTTTTATGGACACAAAATGGATCACAACACGTTTTTTGTAGAAACTCGAATTTGTCAAGGAATAACTGCTTATGGTGAAGACATACAGTCGTAACTTCAGAGACAGAAGTTTTTTCCAATCCACATCTTACAAACAGAAGACTTTTATCTTCCAGTGTCAAATCAGAAACATTTACAAAGCCAACTGTCCTGCAATATGTCCTCTTATGACATGGATCTTTTCTATGTGCACCAATTGAACAAGATTCCAAATTTGTAGCCATGGTGTCACACTTTAAATCCGGCACAATGTTTTGCGAGTCCAACTTGAATACTAGTGTATATCACTGAATCAATTAGAAAATGGTAGCATTTCACCTAACAAGCATCTTCAACTGAAACCTGGGATTTTTATGTATCAAGTGGGATTTTTAGGCTTATATAAGCAGCATGGAGAAATGTGGAGATCCCCATGGAAAATCCCAGGGAAAACACCAGGGAAAACTCAATAGTATCAATTCCCTTCTTTCCCTATCATAGTTTTCTTGTATTTATTCAGCATGGAGAAATGTGGAGATCCCCATGGAAAATCCCAGGGCAAACACCAGGGAAAACTCAATAGCATCAATTCCCTTCTTTCCCTATCTTAGTTTTCTTGTATTTATTCAGTAAGGTTAGTTGGTCAGCTCACGTTGTATGTTTTTGGTGCTGCGATCAAAATAAACACACACTGCACCACCGCTCATCTGGTTTTCTATGAAGTTTGATGCTTTTGAAACACAACACTAAGATAGGGAAAGAGGCGAATTAGAAATAGTGCTAAAACTGGACATGTCACACAAATGTAAGTAATTTTAAATGTCAATAATTATACGTATATATATGCAACTGTAAAATGTCACAAATGATAAAAATGTCTCTTTTTCAATTATCAATTAGTTACTGAAGGCTTTACGGAAGTAAGATATGTTTGATATCTAATGAAAGAGTAAATTGTACTCTTTCTTGTGAGATAATACATTTTATAGTATGACCTATCCCACATAACGAAAATTGTGGTTGAAACTGTATTATAATTTCATTTTTTGCAAATAGGGATGCCTATATCTCAGAAGTTGTAGGAATCAGAGACTTCATATTATACACACTAGTGAACAGGGTGCTAGAGATGCTGTATACAAAGTTACAAGGGATTCTAGCAGTTAGTTTTTGCCTGGTTGGTGGCCAAACATTGGTTCGCAAGCATTATTATTGGTGAAATCATCCTTTTTGATTTGATCAGTACCACAAAAAAGTATACATAAATCATCTTATGTTGACATCTCCTTATAGCAGAGTGTGAGATGAACAAATCCTGAAAATTTCAGAGCTTAACCTCTTCCGGATCAAAAGTTACAGGCTCTTGAATATGACCAAAAAATCAATACGCGAAAAAAAGCCCGCAAAATTTGCACCGCCCAGACATGATTTAAGGGTCATATCATCCAAAATATTCAATATTTTGCCCCCAAATTTTGCATAGCTTCATAATATATGTTGTAGCACATACATGCCAAAAATGGTTGAATTCTGAGAGGGTCACCCGGGGACTTTTCTAAAAACTGGTTGAATTGACATGGAATGACCCAGTAATTATATATACAAGAATATAGAAAGAAAAATGTAATGCCCAATAGCCCGACGACTGAAGTTGAAGAAGGTATGGATGGTCAGAGGTGATGCAAGGTGTATAGCAACGCATCCAGAGCAAAGGAGTTTTACATTGTGTATAGCCTTTGAACATTTGTTGCGATCGTCGACCAAAAAAGCTTTCTGGCTCGCCCCGTCCAACCGGAAGTCAAGTTGTTTTGTAACGTTTAAAAAAATTTTATATCAATAGAGCAGTCAGTGTATTGGGCGTGTGCATACAGAGAATGGGCGCATAGTTCCAAGTCTTCGATTTGATAACATTCCCCCCCCCCCCCCGACAAGGTCGGTGTTTGGTTCATGTGGCGTTTAATCAGTTAACGTGTACAAGTTTTATTCTCCGAGTTCTTTCAATTTTCTTTCTATCTATCTTTTTCTCTCTCTCTCTTTCCTCTGCTCGTTGTTTCTTCTGTGCTGGTGTCTGTAGAGAGAAGCAGCCAGTAGCATGGCAGCTGCTAAGAAATACAAGAATGTGATGGGCACTGATGGAGACCTGAGGAAGCTGAAGCTGAGCAAGGCCAAGTCGCTGCTCAGGAACTTCGGAGTGCAGGAGGATGAAGTAACTATTAAAATGTGTACCTGATCACAATAGGTCGCAAATTTAATGCAAGCCCCCTGCATCAAGCCCCCTGCATCAAGCGCCCCCTGCTTCAACCCCCTGTACTAACCCCAAGCATTAACCCCATGTATTAACCTTAAGCATGAACTCCCTGCATTAACTCCTGCTTCACGTAGAAGATGCAAGGAAAATGGTTGTCTTCTCTTGAAAGTCATGACACATACACACACACAACTAGCTGTGAACTGAGTTTTCAATCATTCCACAGGTGAAATTTTGCATTGTGTACTCAATGCCCTAGCCCTTGCCCTAGCCCTAGACTTAGCCATAATTCTAGCCCTAGCTCTAGCCTTGGACCTAGACTTAGCCCTAGCTCTAGCCCTAGCCCTAAACATCTAGACTTAGCCCTAGCTATAGCCCTAGCCATAGCGCCAGCTACTTATCCCTAGCCCTATCTCTAGCCCTAGCCCTAGACTTACAGTCCTAGCCCTAGACTTAGCCCTGTAGCTATAGCCCTAGACTTAGTCCTAGCCCTAGACTTAGTCCTGTAGCTATAGCCCTAGCCCAAGCCCTGGCCCTTGACTTAGCCCTTGTCCCTTCTGTTTCTGCCCTGCTGCAGATCTCTCGTCTCTCTCGTTGGCAAGTCATTGACAAAGTGCGTGAGCTCTCCACAGAAGCTGCTCGGTCTGGAGACGGAGGTCAGTCCACTAGGGAGTGTAAAATCTGGTATATCCAGGATTGATTAGGTGGAAAACAAGCTATCCTATGGAACCAAAATTAATTTAATAAAAATATTATTTTAATGGTAAACTCCTCCCAGCTCTGAATGGTAATGTTTTATGCACTTATAACCATAGTTTGTTCATAGATGAATAATGCTGACTAAGCGATGTTTGTTTGGGGGGTTGTGATCCTCGTAGAGTTGGGTGCTTTATTTGATAAAAAGCCCCCTGGGCTACTTTTTATTTTGTTGTCTCAATTGAACAAAAAGAGCGGGAAAATGGAAATAGGCGGGAAATACATATATATTTTTAACTTGCAAAGGTTGGGTTATTACAGTGGCAAGTAACCTTTAAATGACCTCTGAATCCAAGGTCCAAGGTCATCATTTGTTCTGGGGTGTGGGGGGATTGAACCATAGCCCCCCAAGTTTCAGTAGATGTCGTGACGAAAATATAATAGACAGACAGACACTGTTTTGTGTATTAGTTAATTTATTATTATTATTACTACTACTACTGCTACTACTACAACTATTGTTGTTATTATTATTATTATTATTATTATTATTATTATTATTATTATTATTATTATTATTATTATTAGCAGCAGCAGCAGCAGTAGTAGTAGTAGTAGTAGTAGTAATTAGTAGTATGATTACTAGTGGGAAATGTTACCTTAGTTAGTATTGTTGTTATTATTATTATTATTATTATTATTATTATTATTATTATTATTATTATTATTATTATTATTATTATTATTATTATTATTGTAGTAGTAGTAGTAGTAGTAGTAGTATATTATATGATGTACATGTATCACCATATTACATTAGATTGGTGTAATTATTCAGAAAGCACTGTACATAGGTGTGCTCTTACGAGTAGGGTTGAATACAGTGTGACCATCTTGCTTGACTTGCTTGCCCTCCAGTGGACACGATGAACCTAAAGTTCGCGCGCGGAGCTCGCTTCTCTCACATGGAGGCTCAGGAGAGGTACCGAGACGAGTGCCAGAAGATGTTTGATCTCCAGAACAGGTACATGGGAACAGTTCTTGGTTGCCATGGACGCGATGTTTGTGGTATGCTCTATGTGCATGTTGAATTTCTATTAATCCATTCCAATTCATATTCATAATTTCCATTTTAAATTTGTGATGTGGACATTTCTACAAAGCACACACTATTTGCCCCTCCCCCCTGCCCCCCTTTCTGTTCCATTCTTGCACGAACTTTTTGAGTGGCACTGATGTAACGTTCTTCATAATCTCCCAGTCATCAATTATAATAATGAGCTACACTGCAGCAGGTTGAACCCGTTCAACTTCTTTTTGTAATTCAGATATTTTCGCTGAATTGTATTAAAGAACCGCCTCTATTCCACATGCATCCAATACTGTAACTAACCCAGAATATTTATGGAGCTTATGGGGAAGATGCTGTGGCTCCTTTAGCAGTTAATTACCAGCGGATGATGTCCATCATAACTTTATCCCTCCCCTATTAATCAGACTGTAGGCCATAGAGAAAACTATCTCAGTGCTAGACGATGACCCCTTACCATATAGTTTACAGTGTGTGGAGGTGTGCATTCCTTCGTCACCCTCACACACTCTCTCTTTTCTCCTCATCCCTCACCCACCCCCTCTCTCACTGTCCTCCCCCATTCCTCCTCTCACACCCCCCCCCCCACCTATTCCTCTTCGCCCTCCCCTCATCCCTCCTCTCACCCTCATCCCCCATCCCTCATCTCGTCCCCTTTCCCTCTCCCTCTCACCCTCCCAGTGTGCTCACCAGTGTGGAGGTGCTCTCTACTGACGAGGATAGTAGTGGCGAAGACGACAGTGACAGCGAGTTGGGCAGGAACCTGGAGACACTGCTACGGGGCAAGAAGACCACGGCGCAGCTGACCTTGGAACAAGAGGAGGCTGAGAGGGCGGAGTTGAGGCGCTTGCTGTCAGACGACCGCCCCTCACGTACCCCTGACATTGACGGTAGCGAATGTGTGTATATATTTGTACATGTACATGTACGTTATTATACACTCTCTTATATTACTGGAGCATGTGGTCAGTATGGAGTTAGAATCCCTGGGGGGTTACCTAGGATGGGAAGAGGAAATATTTGGAGTGTCCAAAGTTTATTTCTTGGTCCACCTGTTTTTACAGAGGCAACACCTGTGTACATGTACATGAAGGCAGCACCTGTGTACATGTACATGAAGGCAGCACCTGTGTACATGTACATGTATGTGAAGGCAACACCTGTGTACATGTACATGTATGTGAAGGCAACACCTGTGTACATGTATGTGAAGGCAACACCTGTGCACATGTATGTGAAGGCAACACCTGTGCACATGTATGTGAAGGCAACACCTGTGTACATGTACATGTATATGAAGGCAACACCTGTGTACATGTACATATATGAACGCAACACCTGTGTACATGTATGTGAAGGCAACACCTGTGTACATGCATGTGAAGGCAACACCTGTGTACATATACATATATGAACGCAACACCTGTGTACATGTATGTGAAGGCAACACCTGTGTACATGCATGTGAAGGCAACACCTGTGTGCATATGAATGCAACACGTGTGTACATGTATATGAAGGCAATACCTGTACATGCATGTGAAGGCAACACCTGTGTACATGACTCATGATCATGTATATGAAGGCAACACCTGTGTACATGTATGTGAAGGCAACACCTGTGTGCATGTATATAAATGCAACACTGTGTACATGTATGTGAAGGCAACACCTGTGTGCATGTATATAAATGCAACACATGTGTACATGTATGTGAAGGCAACACCTGTGTGCATGTATATAAATGCAACACCTGTGTACATGTATGTGAAGGCAACACCTGTGTGCATGTATATAAATGCAACACCTGTGTACATGTATGTGAAGGCAACACCTGTGTGCATGTATATAAATGCAACACCGGTGTACATGTATGTGAAGGCAACACCTGTGTGCATGTATATAAATGCAACACCTGTGTACATGTATGTGAAGGCAACACCTGTGTGCATGTATATAAATGCAACACCTGTGTACATGTATGTGAAGGCAACACCTGTGTGCATGTATATAAATGCAACACCTGTGTACATGTATGTGAAGGCAACAACACCTGTGTACATGTACGTGTGTATGTGAAGGCAACACCTGTGTAATAATACCAGCTACCCCCTCTAATAATACCAGCTAGACCCAGCTAATACCAGCTAGCCCCCCTCTAATAATACCGCTGGCCCCCTCTAATAATGTCAGGTATACACAGCTAATACTATCAGCTAGAGACCCAGCCTGACACTTGAGAGGTAGAGGAGGGAGGAGGTTTGCAAGCAAGGATACATAGCGCATATTTATAGTTGCTGTCTATTTGTAGGCACTCCCACAGGCCTCGCAGCTGATGGGGACGATGCCTCCTCCAGCAAGAGTTACTCGTCTGTGGTAAGCTTTGCCCCACTAACCAACGCACTAGTCAAGTAAGGGGGAAGAGCCCCAGTGAGCAGGAAGACACCATAAAAGATGGTTGCTAAGTGGGGTTTACAATATGCCATCCCTCAGCAAGAAAATGATGATGGTTTTCAGGAATCTCATCATTTCCCTAGGTGTAGCAATGTGCCCATGGATGCATGTGTCTAGTGTGATGTGTAGATGTGAGCCATTTCCTGTCCAGGCTGGCAGGTACCTCATCATTTCCCGGACATTCCATGATGAGGAAGGACAGGAGTTTGTGCGTGATGAGGTGGTCAAGCGACCGGACGTTATCAATGCCTATGTCCAGCTCTCTAGTGAGGTCAGGTCGAAGTTCGTAGACCAGGACCAAGAGACTCGTGAAGACATGAAGAAGATGAAAAGGAAGTCAGTCCTCCATTATTCCTTTCCTTCTCCTTTCTACTTCCCCTCTTCCTTCCGTGCACCCTCCCCATCCTTGTCCTGACCTTCCTTCTACTCTCTTCCTCTCGCTCTCCACCTGTCTATCCACATCCCCACCTCCCCCCATCCACTCTTCCCCTTCCTCCCCTTCCTTCTCCACCCTCTTCTTCGCTCCTTCCAACTCACCCTTGATTCGTACGTACGTGCACTTTGCCTCGCCAGGATTCAAGACCAGCTTCGCAGACTGAAGAAGATGGAAGAGAAGGAAAAGAAGAAAGCTCAGAAGCCACAGAAGCCTAAGCCTCTTACTACCATCAAGGTATGCACACATAATTATGTAGGTATGAACGCATATGTATGTACATTAAGGTATGCACACATACACATACATATGTACATTTACACATACATATGTATGTCCATTAAGGTGTATGCATACATTGTATGTAAACTAAGATATGCACACATACATACATGTACGTATGTAAATTAGGTATGCATACATATATACTGTATGTATATTAAGTATGCATACATTGTACACTATGTATATTAAGTACAGTATGTATGCATGTGTACTGTATCTATATTAAGTATGCATACATATGTACTGTATGTACATGTATATTAAGTATGCATACATATGTACTGTATGTATATTGAGTATGCATACATATGTACTGTATGTGTATTATGTATACATCATGTATGTACTGATGTATATTAAGTATGCATACATATGTACTGTATGTATATTGAGTATGCATACATATGTACTCTATGTATATTAAGTATGTATGTGAATACATTGCACTGTTCCCCCCCAGAGCATTTAAGCACATCGGCCGATATTCCTTTGAAGTTGAAGGCGTATCGGGGGCTACGCCTTACAGTTGTACTATTACTGTTCAAAGTTCAAATTGAATGATGCAATAAATGTTCATTTGTACGTATTGTGGGTGTGGTTAGTGGGAAATAGCATAATTCTAGCTCCACAGTAGCTCGCGTCCCGCGAGTTAGATTTACTGAAGCGTAGAAGTCGAGATCAGGGTGTTCCTAGCAGAGCTCAAACAAGCATAGGAAGGCTGGCACTAATTTTAAAAAAATGGAAGTTGAACTTTTCCTGGAAGTTGAACTTTCCCTGGAAGTTGAACTTTCCCTGGAAGTTGAACTTTCCCTGGAAGTTAGAGTTGGAGGATGGGCAAGGTGTGGTGTGTTCGCTCTGCTGATGACATAATCATAGGCCTAAGAAGGCCACAATCAAAATTATAAATTAATAAACTAATATATTATATAGAGCTGCATTACTTCCACTTGTTTTATATGTAACCGGATACACAAGTTGTTGGTACCCATGGCAACGATACATGCACCCTAAGTCAGGTGCCTAAACCTCACAATTTGCGAGATTGTTGTCTGGAAACATCCGTAGCAAGTCTTCATGTTGCTGAGCAGCTGCAACTGCATTGTCATGTGTTGAAGTGTTGTTGCTATGAGCAACTGCATTGTCATGTGTTGAAGTGCTGTTGCTATGAGCAACTGCATTGTCATGTGTTGTTGCTATGAGCAACTGTCATGTGTTGAAGTGTTGTTGCTACGAGCAACTGCATTGTCATGTGTTGAAGTGCTGTTGCTATGAGCAACTGCATTGTCATGTGTTGAAGTGTTGTTGCTATGAGCAACTGTCATGTGTTGAAGTGTTGTTGCTATGAGCAACTGCATTGTCATGTGTTGAAGTGTTGTTGCTACGAGCAACTGCATTGTCATGTGTTGAAGTGTTGCTATGAGCAACTGCATTGTCATGTGTTGAAGTGTTGTTGCTACGAGCAACTGCATTGTCATGTGTTGAAGTGTTGTTGCTACGAGCAACTGCATTGTCATGTGTTGAAGTGTTGTTGCTATAGCAACTGCATTGTCATGTGTTGAAGTGTTGTTGCTATGAGCAACTGCATTGTCATGTGTTGAAGTGTTGTTGCTATGAGCAACTGCATTGTCATGTGCTGAAGTGTTGTTGCTATGAGCAACTGCATTGTCATGTGCTGAAGTGTTGTTGCTATGAGCAACTGCATTGTCATGTGTTGAAGTGTTGTTGCTATGAGCAACTGCATTGTCATGTGCTGAAGTGTTGTTGCTATGAGCAACTGCATTGTCATGTGTTGAAGTGTTGTTGCTATGAGCAACTGCATTGTCATGTGTTGAAGTGTTGTTGCTATAGCAACTGCATTGTCATGTGTTGAAGTGTTGTTGCTATGAGCTAAAAGAACCAAATGGAAATCCACCAACATTGTGTGTGTTTTGTTGTGTGGTTTTGGTTTCCCTTCAGATTAGAGGAGTGATAGTCAACTGACGACATAATGATCTCATTTCTATCAGCATAACCCCTCCCCCCCCCCCCCCCCAAGAAACTCTTTAAAGCTGATAAAAATTGCACGTTAAATTTTTTTATATTTTATTAATTTTTGATGCAAATGTCATACCGTCAAATGTACGTCGCAGATGAAGTGCAGTGCGTGTGGGCAGAAGGGGCACATGAAGACCAACAGAAACTGTTCCATGTACAAGAACAACCCCATCAACGTCGCCCCCACCGATCTGGAGCTGGCGGAAGCCGAGACCGAAATCCCCCAGGATGATCTCGTCAAGGTGGAGGGGACGAAGGTCGTGTTGAACCGCGCCGTGGTGGAACACGCCCAGGACGTGCGTAGGAAATCGCTGCTCTTGAAGTTTCCGAAGTTGCGTAAGAGGAGACGAGGTCCGGTGGAGGAGGATTTGGATTATTTGGAAAAGCGGAAGTCGATTCAGAGGAGAAAGACGAGTCCTGAAGTGAGTGTGGGAACTTTTTTTTTGTCGATTTACTATTATGTAGGCGTTTAGGGTTCATGTGGGTGTGGTCATGCATGTGGGTGTGGTCATGCAAGTAATTTAATTTGTTATGATATGCGCATGTACCAGGGTTTGTATGGGTGTGGCCAAGCAAGTAATATACAATTATATGAGGATGTGCCACCAGGGTTCATATGAATTAAGTCAAACAATTGACTATTGTGTGGGTATCAAGGTTTGTATGGGTGGGGTGAATCTATTATGTGTTATATGGTAATCTACTACGGTTCATATATTCAAGTATAGTACACACTTCTGTAACCACACAATAATATCCCCCATCTTCCACCCCCTACTGGGGGGGGGGACAGTTGCATTTTTAATTTTCCTATGGTTACAACTTTAGAGCTTCGTACATTCTGCAAACTTCATGGTATGGACTTGATATATAGCTCAAAAGATAGGTCTCTCTGTGCGCTCTCTTTTGATACTAAAATATGTTTCATAATCATAGGTATAACTATAGGCAAGTTTACTAGACCTAAAGTGGAGGGACCTCAAAACCTGAATGTCTGAAACCTCCGCATAAATAACTCCAGTTTGCTAAGTGCTAAAGATTTGAAATTGGTACCAGTGGCTAGAGGAAGCCCTAGGCTATTCAACGACTGTTTTCATCAGGCGTTAAAATGTAAGTACGCAGTCAAGTGCGTGGGTGGAAAATGATTTTTAACGAAATTCATTTTTCACCCGCACGCTTGACCACGTACTTACATTTTAATGCCTAATGAAAACAGTTGTTGAATAGCCTAGGGCTTCCTCTAGCCACTGGTAATTTCAAATCTTTAGCACTTAGCAATCTGGAGTTATTTATGCGGAGGTTTCAGGCATTCAGGTTTTGTGGTCCCTCCACTTTAGGTCTAGTAACTTGCCTATAGTTATACCTATGAAACATATTTTAGTATCAAAAGAGAGCACACAGAGAGACCTATCTTTTGAGCTTTATATCAAGTCCATACCATGAAGTTTGCAGAATCTACGGAGCTCTAAAGTTGTAACCATAAGTAAAAATAATGTCCCCCCTTCAGTGTCCACAACCAATCACTGTACACTGATAATGTGTGAGTAGACAGGAAGTGTTTGTGTTCATCACAGAATTGCAAGCTTGCATTTGTAAAAAGGGACTGCGTGTATCCTGCAATGTCTATATGATGGAGAGAGAGAGGAGAAGGCACCAGAAAAGGGTTGCTTTTTCCATATCTCTCTACTTCCATACCTCTATACTTCCATACCTCTATACTTCCATACCTTAAACTTTTGTACTTTATATTTCCATACCTCTATATCTCTATACTTCCATTCCTCTATACCTCTATACTTCCAGAGGTAAAAAAACCAACATGCCTGTTGCATTTATTTTGAACGCACGACGTAGATGCTTACCATTTAACCGTTACTAAAATTAACAACAAACACAAATAAACAGTTAACATTTATGCAACTTTTGTCCGCAGCGAAGCTGACTAAAAGGTCAGCGTGTACACACAGCCTTCCAAGGTCACCAAAGCGCACAAGATTTGTGCCACGTAGCAAGTTATTTTTTAGCTGCTGGGACTCATCTTTGCTTCGAGCTTTTGAAAGGATAGATCATCTTCTTTTGACAGCTCCTGTTCTACCAACATACAACATGTAAGTTGTTGGAAAGATATCTTGAAGCCCACAGTGAAAAACAGTGAGTAGATTTTGTATATGATCGTGATATACAGTACAGTAATCATGACTTCTTTTCAGCTAGTAGTTGGACTTTCACAGGTTTGTAAGTCTTAGCTTCTGTACTAGCTAGCATTTGCAAGCCTTTTTTCCTTATAAGTTGTGTTCCATAAAGGCTTAGCAAAACTTAGATAGCCTTTGTGTGCAAGCCTTTAGCCACGTAAGGTGCTATCAATGTATAACGTGTCCTTTATCGTGACTAGTGGATATTGTATATCTAACTGGCAGCATAGAGTTTGTTTAGATTTTTATAGAAGAGGAAGTTAGTGGGAGAGGAAAATGTAGATACATGTAGCCTTCTTCGTAAGTTATTTGAACATGCTGATTGGCAGCAAATAATAAGTAGGTAGGATTTTGGTGCTGACCCCTAGTTCACCAATTAACCCTTCCAAGATCTCACCCAACACGTGTCCTAATTTTTCCAGCTGTCTAACCGCATTCCACCAATCTGTTGACACGTTCTTATTTGGAGATGGATAAAAATTTGGTTATGCATACAAAATGAAGAGACAATGTGGTTGTGTATTTTCTTAGGCATATATATATAATACAATATTGATCTTTGGAGAAGAACCAGAGGGGGCTAACCCACCGTGTGTCACTTCTGGAGAACAGGTTGGCTCTGGTAACTCCCCCAATGCCTCAGCCTTCTCCAGTTAGTTTTACAAGGTTCAATGAAGTTGGCATCCATTGCTCCACCTGCCTTAGTGCCAGGCCACCTCCTTTGATTTGTAGGTGGTCACTCAAAAGTGGGACTATACCATTCTTTTAACTGAACATTTTTCTCGATTCAGACGAATTATTTTGTTCAAACAAAGAACACAACAATTATAATCATATAATTGAACAGTTATCCAGGTAGGAAAACAAAATAAAGAGAGCAGCAATTAGAAATAAATAAATATATATATATATATATAATTATATTAATAAAATAAAATAATAAGATGATAATAAGATGTAATAAATAAAAAGATTCTGACTCTCGTCTGTTCTCATAGGAGGGCTAGGATTGGTTCCAGAGAACCTTCATTCTTCCCACCTGAAATAGTGCAAGTCTCCTATTCTGTACTCCAATTGAGCGTCGGTCTCAGCGAGCAGTGCAGTTGAGCATCTGTCTTCTACCTGAAGCACTTTCATTCTACTATCAAGCGTAGGTCTCGGCACCTCTAGCTTGCTATCTGCAAGAACGAGGGTTGCGGAGACCTACGCTCGACTGAGGAAGGAATGTGCTTCAGGTAGGAGACAGACGCTCGACTGCACTGCTTCTTAATGGGACTGACGCTCGACTGAAGTATGGAACAGGAGGCTTAGACTAGACTGCAATACTTCAGGAGGGAAGAGTGAAGGCTCTGGAACGAAGAGAAGACTTCAAAAATGCTCACTATGCAACTGAGGCTTACTAGCGTACCGACTATTTTTTAATTTTATTGTGAAGTGCTTGTGCTTCAGCACCTGCTAAGTGGACGGTTTCCATTTGCTGCTTATTTGCGTTCACGGAATGCGTTTTTGACGTTATACGCAACACAGCCAGCATGTTTTTATGGCCTGTACTATATATATATATATATATATACATATATATACATGTATATGGTACCCCCAGAACAGTGTTGGTATCTACAGTAGGAGACAAAAAAAGTTCCAGTTCCGCACCCGTTCCAACGTGGGTAAGGAAAATAGAAAGCGGAATCAACGCATAAAAACCCGACGAATAACGCATAACAAACGCTATTACATTTACGCTTCCAATTTTTTATCTTGGTGCTTATTTTATAAACGCGCTCACGCGCACATTGGGCGGGCGCCAGGTGTGTTACAATCCGATGCTAAATCTAGCGCGTGTTTTTCCCCTCTCTTTTGTTTTCTTCTTTGCAGATGTCATTTTGCTCTTCAAGAAGTTTACTGCTGACAGAAGTAAGTATTAGTTATTTCTCTTCCTACATGTACCTGTGCCCACTAGTGTCCTTCAGCTCTACTTGTATTAGCTTCGCCTTCTTGTTAGTAACTACTCAGTTTAGACAAGATGCATAGACTATATAGTTTTGTAGAGGTTAGGTTTGCTAAGCATAGTGTTAGGTAAAGCCTGGACAAGGCTTGCAAAACAATGCCCCCTTTTTTTAAATGCCCTCACAGGACCTTAAGTAGCTAGCAAGCCTTGCCTTAGAGAAACTTCACAGAGTAGCTTAGCAGACCTTATCTTAGAAAGGTTGAAGAGTTTACAGAGCGTCTAGTAGCTTAGCAGGACTTGCCTTAAAAAAACTTAACCTCTAGAAACCCCTAGCTAAGCTTTTGTATGTAACAAGCCACGTCAGAATGTTAGGCCTCACCTCAACCATGTATAGACCAAGAGATGGTATGATGCATTTACACATTGATATTTTGGCTAACAGAGAACTCTGTCGGTGTAGCCCTTAAGCATGATGGAATATGGGTCATGTGTTTGGTGGCAGGTGTACTGTAAGAGTGGAAAAGTTACGTCAAGAACATAAATTTCTGCAATGCGTTTCTCTATTGCATGGTGGATGTCTTCATTGTACATGCAACAGGACTCCGGCTTCTATGGTCGAGTTGTAGGATAAGTTGGTCTTTGATGCCCCCCATCGACTTACACATACTAGTCGACTTCTCTCCTACAATCACTGTTTCCAACCACCTACTTCTCCATGGACGCTATTGAATTTGAGCCTGTAATGAGAGAAGTGTTGGGAGTCGATCCAGCAGGCATACAAGTAACAAGTGTTTATGCTTGCAAAATAATGGAAAATTATATTGATAGTGTTAGTTTTAAACTGACTGTCATCTTTTATTATGTGAAGATGTCTACTACTCCAAGGCAAGTACTCTACGATTCACACAAAAATGTGCATGTCAGAGAAATGGTGTGCACACCAAGAGATGCCAACACTTAAATAAATGCAATTGGGTAGTCTTGGTTGTGACAGCCAACCTTAATGCATGCCTTGCATGATACTGTGTTAAATTGTCATGAAAGTTCACTGGTGATAGTTATGCATGCTCATTGCTCAATTATTATGGTACCCAGTGAACAAAATATAGCAATTTTGTAAACTACAACATTCAAGTTCAAACAATCCTGAGTGCAGTCTGTGGATCTCAAGCTGGACTGCATTCACCAATCCATATAACATCCTCTATGCCACAAGTCATCTTTCCCATCTTCTTTTCATCTGGAAAGGTAGGGTAGGGAGGAGAATTGTAATATTACCTTGCCTTTAAGATTTGGAAATCAAATGTTTCACCAATACAAGCTAAGCTTGCCAAAGAGTAGCTAAGGAGTAAACCAAGCAGGCAAGATTGTCTTAGGTCCTTCAAGCCCCCAAGCTAAACTAGCCACAACCCAGGCAAAGCTATATTCATAAGCTTACCTTTCAAATTTAGAATAAGCTAATCAATCCAGCTTCCTTAAACTAAGCCAAACCAGCTTATAAACTGTAAGCTTAAACCAAGTTGTCAGATAAACTAAGCTTAGCAAGCTTTAGAAATGATAGACAGATTTACCTTGTTCCGCGTGTCTGATGAACTGACACTAGAGCTACCTTGGAAGGTCTATCCTAAAGCGGTCCTGCACCGCAGAATGGTGTGCAGTGAAATGTTGTACCTAGTTTGGTCTGTAGCAGACGCTGAAGCTAATTCAATTCATGATTTACAGCAATTTGCAAGAGTAATTGAGAGATGAAATGTGAAAAAGTGACAGAAGCTATTGCTGAAGGCAAGACAGCTCAGGCTCGGCCTTAGTAAATGTAAATGTATAAATTAAACGGTGTGATTGTGATTGTGGGGGTGAGAGGATGAAATACAACGATTACAGGGGCATGTAAAGTACATGGAATAGTAGGATCAATGTTCTCAATGAAATGTGACCATAGGATGGCTTTCATTTTTTTTTTTTTTAATGATCCAAGAGATACAGGTTCAAGTTGAGAGGAGGGAGACAATTCCAAAGCCTGGGTAAGCGATTGAAATAGAAATTTCTGGCTTTGTTTGTACGAGATCTTGTATGGATCATCTTAATTGAGTTAGATCTGGCGCTGGAAGAACTGAAGGAGATGTAGTCTTTGATAGGAAACACTGGTATCTTTGAAATTCTTAATAAAGAATAAAATGTCACTGAGCTCAAAGTACATCATCAGAGGAAGCAAATTCAAAGAGACGAGTCTTGTTTTGTAGTCTGAGGAATAGTCGGATAAAATGTATTTGGTTGCCCATCTCTGAGTGCGTTCAAGCACCAGAATATCTTTTAACAGATGGGGTCTCCAGATTTGGGAGCCATATACCAGTTGTGCAGTTATGATCCAATTAAAGAAGTATAGAGAATTGTTTTGGCTGAGATAGGAATGGAGATACACTGAATGAACGTCTTACTAGACCAAGTTTCATGTATGCTTTAGATCATAATGTTTCCTCCAGGTTAAGTCATCGGATATGATGATACCTAGATCCTTTTGATCGTTACTAGAAGGTATTACAATGCCGTTAACCAGGTAGCTGTGATTTGCTAAATGTCCAGAAGAAAAGCTGACCAGGGCAAATTTGGAAATATTGAATTGAACTTTCCACTTGAGAGACCATTCAAAAATGCTGTCCAGGTCCTGTTGGAGTAATTGAGCAACGCAAGGTGGAGATTGGTCTGTAGCACTTTGTGTCATCTGCATAACTCAGTAACTTACTGAATTTAACAGCTGCAGGTAGATCATTAAGGTATAATATGAAGAGAATTGGGCCCAGAATGCTACCCTGAGGCACTCCAGATATGACGGGTAGAAATTCAGATTTACTGTTACCAACTGAAGTACACTGATGTCGGTTTGAGAGGTATGCTTTGAACCATCTCCATAGGTTTCCAGATATGCTAAAAGACCTCAGTTTGTAGAGGAGTTCATTATGAGGGACACTATCAAAAACTTTGCGAAAGTCAAGGTGGGTAGTGTCAACCTGATCCATGCTCTCAAAACTGGTAAATATGTCTCGCATATATAATATTAGTTGTTGGATTGATGATCTCTTTAGAAATCCGAATTGACTCTTGCTAATAAACACAGAGATGAAGTTAAACATTTTGTCATAAATGAGTCTTTCCAGCACTTTAGTAGATAATATGCAGAGCAGTGAAATAGGTCTATAGTTTTTAATAGAAGATCTGTCGCCAGATTTGTATATGGGAATGATACTGTGCAGTTTCCATTCAGTAGTAAAGAGATGGAGAACTTATGATTTTGGGGTGGATGCCGTCAATGCCCTTAGCTTTCGATGGGTCTAAAGAAGAGAGAGCCAAAAAGATACCTGATTCAGATAATATGACATCACTAAGGGAGGGGGTGCCGCTAGAGATTTCTTCGAATGTTGGGAGGCTGAAGGAGATGTACGTGCAGAATGGAAGTACGAATTGAACAAGGAGGCTTTATCCCGATCAGTGGAGGCATGTAGGGAGTCCAGACACATACAGTAGAGGGAAAAGAGGAGTCTTTAGACATGCTTCTGATGTAGTTAAAGATTTTGTAATTACTAGTACTTGAATTTGCAAAGTCTGAGATTAAATGTAGCTCCCAGTCAGCCTTAGCAACTTGGATTTGATTTTGCAGCTGAAATTCTGGTTCAGAAACTTTCAACTGTTTGAAGTGAGTATTCTTTTTGCTAAGTTGTCATCTCTTGAATCTTAACTGATTAATTTTGTGCTTAATGTCCGAATTGAACCATTTTGGTTGTGATTTAGAGCTTATCTTAATCTTTGGGACAAAAAGGTCAGTGGCTTCAAGTAAAGCGGTTTTGAGGAATGACCAAAGTTGATCAATATCTTGTGACAAATAATACTCGTTCAAGTCAAGGTCCAGGAGATAGGAACACGGTCCCCGTAGATCTGCTTTCAAATAGTTGTAGGTGTAGAAAGATTTTATTCTCAATTTGTGAATATGCGAAGTGGCCACTGCGAAAGAAACTATGAAATGGTCTGAGATATTTGTAAAGGGTACAACAGAGAGATTGAAGATCAGATCAGATGAGGTAGAAAAAACAAGGTCGAGAATGTTACCCTTGATATGGGTGGGCACTGACACATGCTGAGTTAGGTTGCACATACAAACAGTATCACAGAGCAGAGATGACGATGAGGAGTGAGTGGAGAGGGAGGCCCAGTTGATGTCTGGGAGGTTGAAATCTCCAAGAATAATGACATTGTCCTTCACCACAATACCTTCAAGATATGAGGATAAGTTGACATGATCAACAATACTGGCATTGGGAGGAAAATAAACTAAACAGATGGTAATAGTTTTGTTGAGATATATCTCTATAGTCAAGATTTCTAGGTTGGGGTGAATGTATACAAGTTTTGAAGGTACAGATTGATTGATGCACAGGAGAATTCCGCCCCCTCTACTGTCCCTGTCTCTTCTGTATAGTATAAAGCTATTTGAGATTATTTCATTATCTAAAATTGACTCGTAAGCCAAGTTTCTGTAACTGCGATTACTTTAGACGTAGAAGTGAATGCAAATGATTGGAAACGATTGGAAGTAAGAGAGTGTATTGACTATGCTACGCCATGTTCCAGAGACTAATTTGAAATGGACATGCTAGTCATTGACTAGGGCTGCCACTGTTGACATCGACTATTTCAGAGTCAGAAACTTCAGTTGGAATGGGACTACTTGAGGGGACAAAGAATAGGGATTCAGAGAAAGTAAACGTCACTTGAATAAATCATACAAATACAATTATAGTTTTGAATAAATCATACAAATACTACAAATACTAATTATAGTTTTCAATACATCATGGTGAATGCTACTTCTACATTGGATACCAGAGGGCAATGTCACAGTAAATTTTTTTCAGAACATCTTCATTTGTTTTCCCATATCTTTCCCGCCACATGAACTCGTCTAAATAATAATAAAGGAGTTGAGAGCGGTGACATCCTCTCATTCGCTTGATCTTAACTTTTACACGATTCCAGTATGATTCTATGTGGTCAGTATGCACTCCGCTTGGATCTACAAATTGAACAGAATGATTCACAGTGCTGAGACTGTGTGTACAGCAGGCAAGAGATTAACATCATTGTTTGCTGCCCAATAGTCTGCCCACACAATAGTGCCAGGCTCCACATGCGCCTGTATAATGGGTAATAGTGTGCCAGCATCCCGACAATCCACTAGTTCCATATACCCAAGTGCAGGTTCTTTACTTATGTCACAAATTCCAAATACCCATGCTGGTTCCTCTGAAGGTCGACCTCTATGATACTAGAAGTGAAGAACAATATTAAATATACAATATATATATATAATATATATATATATACCTTTGGTTTATGTGAGAATAGAGACTCATCAATGGCCACAACTACCTCAGGACCTCCAAGTTTTATTTGCAGATCTATGCACAGTCTGTGGCTACAGATATCCCTCATCCAGCTGTATACCTGCACTGCAGTCACAGGAGACGCTACCACATCAGCTGTGGCATCCTTCACAGGGTACTGTTTGGACCACCAATGAATGAATCAAAAGAAGCCACTTCTGTAAAGATAGCTTGGATTTATCAAAAAAAACTTCCCTTTCTGATGCTCAGTGTAGCTTTGCAGTTAGGGCATTTCCAACGACAGCCATCACTAATATCACCCTATCCTTCAGCTCCATCATGGACCCACATACACTTCTTGTGTGTAGATAGCAACCTCTTCCTCTGCAGAAAGCTGACAATAGCAGGGGTCCCTGCGAATGCTACCGATCCCAATATCAGCAAGGGCAGATTCTCCCGTGCAATTCCAAATTCCCCAATTACAACCGCTCGCATTGCTTAATATAAATGCGTATATCGCTGAATCCGCATACTGTAATTGATCCCTCTATTCTTTCGAGGCTTGCATTAATATCGATGGCCTTTCGCTGAAGAACGACATTATGAATGGTCAAGAAGCGAGAGGTGCCAAAGACGAACAAGCAGGAGCACGACGCCGATTGTAATTGAAGCACGAGGCACGGCGCGAACAAGGGCGAGATAATTGAACCGCGAACGAGTTTGAAAAGCGAAGAAAAAAGATTCCTCGCTGTTGGAACAGACCTGTTACTAAACGGCATTGGAACGACGTTGTAAATAGCGCCAACGGAATATTAACGCAACGTAACTGGAACTTTTTTTGTCTCCTACTTAACAGTACTTTTCTATGTTCAATAGCTCTGCCTTAACACAGCATTGACACTATTTGTAGCCTTCATCAGCAAACTACCTTCTAAGTATATATATATACAGTACACGCCAAAAAAACATGCCGGTTGCGTTGCGTTCAACATTTAAAAACGCCAACCAAATGCAAATAAACGCACACCTTAAACGCTAGCAGTCCCAACGGAAACCAACGGTAGCAAACGGGATAAACCGTCCGCGTAACGGTGCCGAAGCGCAAGCGCTTTGTAATTGTCTCGATCCGCTATAAGCCTCAGTTGCGAGCGAGCGCTCTCAAGTTTCTTCATTCCAGAGCCTTCACTCTTTCCACCTGAAGTATTACAGTCTAGCCTAAGCCTCCTGTTTCGTACTTCAGTCGAGCGTCACCTATCAAGAAGCAGTGCAGTCGAAATCAGTCTCCTATCTGAAGCACCTTTTGACGGTGAAGCCTAGGTTTCCACACCTTTGCTCAGGGGACTTGCACTACTTCAGGTGGGAAGAATGAAGGTTCTGGAACTAATCCTAGCCCTCCTATCCAGATGAGCTTCTTTTTTTATGTTTAAAAAAAAAGTTATTATATATATATATTTATTTCTAATTGCTGCTCTATTTTGTTTTCTACCTGATGACTGTTCAATCATATGGTTATAAAATGTTGTTTCAATTCAATTGTTGTGTTCTTTGTTGTACAAAATAATTCAATCTTGATATTGCTGAGCCTGTTAAGGCCATCACATGTTACAACACAGTGTTGGACTATTTAAAAAATAAATTAATAAAAATAAAAATTATTTTTAAAAAGGTAATGTCCCACTTTTGAGTGACCACCTTCAAATCAAAGGTCTGAAAGGGGGGAGCCTGGCACTAAGGCAGGTGGAGAAATGGGGTGTCAACTTCATTGAACCTTGAAGACAAACTGGAGGCACTAGGGAGTTACCACAGCCAACCTGTTCTCCAGAAGTGGCACACGGTGGGTTAGCTCCCTCTGGTTCTTCTCCAACGAAGAACATTCTATTATACATATGCCAAAGATAAGAAAGAAATACACAATCATATTGTCCAATAACATTATTCATTTTGGATGCATAATCACTTTACCCATCTCCAAATAAGAACATGTCAACAAATTGGTGTAATGTGGGTTACACAGCTGGAAATGTTGGTGGAGATCTTGGAAGGAAACTAGGGGCCATCATACCTACATTTTATTTGTTGCCAATCAGCATGTTCAAATAACAGGACCATCTACATTTTTGCTCTCCCACATATAAACAAACTCAAGGCTGCAGTTACAGAATGCTGATATACAAACTATCCCCTAGTCAAGATAAAGTTTAACTATATACATTGAGAGCATGGTATGTAGCTAAAGGCTTGCACACAAAAGCTAGCTAAGTTTTGCTAGCCCATTCTTATGGAACAACTTAAGAAAAAAAGGCTTGCAAATTCTATAGTCAGAAGCATGACTAACAAACCTGTGTGAAGGACCAGCTACTAGCTGAAAAGAGGTCTTTAGATCACAATCATACAGAATCAACTCGCTGTTTTTCACCGTGGACTTCAGGATATCTTTTCAACAACTTATGTCGGTATAACAGGAACTGTAAAACTATCCTTTCAAAAGCTCGAAGCAAAGATGAGTCTCAGCAGCTTAAAAAAATTAACTTGCCACGAGGCACAAATCTCATGCACTTTGGTGACCTTTGCGCAGAAGCGCTGACTGCGCAAAACTCTCGTAAACGTTAACCGTTTATTTGCGTTTGTTAGCGTTTGTTAGTAACGGTTGGAAATGGTAAGCGTCTACGTGCATTCAAAATAAACGCAACCGGCATGTTTTTTTGGCCTCTACTGTAGCACCCCCAGAACAGAGTGTGGGTATCTAATCTAAGATAGTATGTATACATATATATATATATATATATATATATATGTATTATATACTCCCACAACAGAGTGTTGGTATCTAAGGTAGTGTGTGTATATATATATATATAGCACCCCCAGAACAGAGTGTGGGTATCTAAGATAGTACATATACATGTATATGTATATGTATTATATACTCCCACAACAGAGTGTGGGTATCTAAGATAGTATGTATACATATACATGTGTATATATATGTATTATATACTCCCACAACAGAGTGTGGGTATCTAAGATAGTATGTATACATAAACATGTGTATATATATATATATTATATACTCCCACAACAGAGTGTGGGTATCTAAGCTAGTATATGATTCAGGGATGCATTTAGGATTGAGTTGAAGGGGGAGGTGGGACAAAAGTAGTATTTTGTAAACAGGTGGGGGGGGGGGGTGCACATATTTAACAACACTATACAAGATCTCTCTGGGAGGGGGGCAAAGGATCAGCAAGGAGGGTTGGAGGAGCAGG
>JAQNBH010000002.1:18105929-18193429 GCA_028752905.1 Cladorhizidae sp. MBARI D1340-BT2
ATCCCACCTACACTTATACCAACACTATACCGCTGAAACATTCCTCATTGGTTGGTTGGGTTTTTTAAAATATTACTTTCTTTTTCATTCTAGCATTGCCGAAAGTTGGTGTACAAATCTCGATCCCAGTTTCGTGAGCACATCAACCTGCTGGTCACCAACTGCATCACGTACAATGGTCAGTTCCTCCTGTGAAGGGAAGGGAAGAGAGAGGGGGGGGGGGGGGGACATGAAGGAGGAGGAGCAAAATAAAGTTCCCATAACATTTGAACAACCCCAGTCAACATGAGTGCCTGGCCGTAGAGGTGCCGTTTCATGACAGCTTGATGTTGTTTGTTTTCTACTCCCTTCCCTCAAACTCCCTCCTCCACACTCCCTCCCCTCTCCCTCCACACTCCCTCCTCTCTCCCTCCCCTCTCCCTCCCCTCTCCCTCCCCTCTCACTCCACACTCCCACCCCTCTCCCTCCACACTCCCTCCCCTCTCCCTCCCCTCTCACTCCACACTCCCTCCCCTCTCCCTCCACACTCCCGCCCCTCTCCCCCCACACTCCCTCCCCTCTCCCTCCACACTCCCTCCCCTCTCCCTCCACACTCCCTCCCCTCTCCCCCCACACTCCCTTCCCTCTCCCTCCACACTCCCTCCCCTCTCCCTCCACACTCCCTCCCCTCTCCCTCCACACTCACTCCCCTCTCCCTCCACACTCCCTCCGCTCTCCCCCCACACTCCCTTCCCTCTCCCTCCACACTCCCTCCCCTCTCCCTCCACACTCCCTCCCCTCTCCCTCCACACTTTCTCCAACATTTCTCCTTTTTTTTTAGTAGGCCAACTATGACGGTGCTATATAGCATGTATACCACGCTTGAGAATCCCCAGAGGGATATCCTGGCTTTTTATCTGTGCTTCTATATTTCTCTCTTTCTGTGCTTTACTGACTTTTTGATTCCCCCACTCCGTGCATGTGTGAAGCAGAGGCAACCAAATTATATATCAGTGTCACGTGTGTACGTGTATGTATATATAATGTTATTATTCAATCATGAAGTTCCCACTACCTCTCAAGACATCTGTCTCGCCTTCAGAAGACACCTGGGAAGTCTTTGTGAATTTAGCAGCTGCCAATGTTTCAGAAGACACCTGGTGAATTTAGCAGAGCAGCTGCCAATGTTTCAGAAGACACCTGGGAAGTCCTTGTGAGTTTAGCAGCTGTCAATGTTTCAGAAGACAATGGGAAGTCATTGTGAATTTAGCAGCTGCCAATGTTTCAGAAGACACCTGGGAAGTCCTTGTGAATTTAGCAGAGCAGCTTCCAATGTTTCAGAAGACACCTGGGAAGTCCTTGTGAATTTAGCAGAGCAGCTGCCAATGTTTCAGAAGACACCTGGGAAGTCCTTGTGAATTTAGCAGAGCAGCTGCCAGTGTTTCAGAAGACACCTGGGAAGTCCTTGTGAATTTAGAAGCTGTCAATGTTTCAGAAGACACCTGGGCAGTCCTTGTGAATTTAGCAGCTCTCAATGATATTCCTCTCCTCCCCTCCCCCCCCCACGAGTCCTTCAGTTCATCATCTGCAAATATTTAACCCTTCAAATAATATTTCCTTGTCTATGAAATCTGTACACCATCAACATTCAGCTAAATATATATTATATATATATGTATCATATATAATATATACACAGGTTAGTTTTAATTTTTTATTTTTTATTATTTATTAAAAAAAACAATTTAAGGCTATTTAGTGTCTGATTCTTTATCTCAACCTGTTCACAAATGTTACGGATGATGGCCGTGGCTTGTTCTTGCTCCCTTTCTGAAGGTCATCAGTCGGAGGTGACCAAGCATGCACAGCAGATGGCGGAAATCTGTGACGAGGAGCTGCACAAGGTGGAGACAGAGCTAGAGCAGTTAGAGGCCGAGATCAACCCTGCACTGGACGACAATGCACTGGTAGCCTTCTCCTACATCCTGGGCAAGGTGGTGGCTACCATGAAGGAAGTGCCTGAGGTATGGCATGGCTACTAGTCTGCATGTATCGCAGCATGAGGTGCTTTGTATCTATACTCTGCATTTATGGCTGTCTCAATGATGCATCTATCTAGCTGTGTAGAGATACTAGCTATACAGTTGCAGCTACACTCACAAGGTGAAGTCTAGCAGACATTGCATGAGTGCAGAAGAAGGGTAAGAATAGCCTCCACTGTACTAGCTATACTCAGTGATTTGTTTAGCTAACTAAGGTTTAGAGTGATTTGTTTAGCTAACTAAGGTTTAGAGTGATTTGTGTAGCTACACTAAGGTTTAGAGTGATTTGTGTAGCTACACTAAGGTTTAGAGTGATTTGTGTAGCTACACTAAGATTTAGAGGGATTTGTGTAGCTACACTAAGGTTTAGAGTGGCTACACTAAGGTTCAAGTGATTTGTTTAGCTAACTAAGGTTAGAGTGATTTGTTTAGCTAACTAAGGTTTAGAGTGATTTGTTTAGCTAACTAAGGTTTAGAGTGATTTGTATAGCTACACTAAGGTTTAGAGTGATTTGTGTAGCTACACTAAGGTTTAGAGTGATTTGGTTAGCTACACGAAGGTTTAGAGTGATTTGTTTAGCTACACTAAGGTTTAGAGTGATTTGTTTAGCTAACTAAGGTTTAGAGTGATTTGTTTAGCTACACTAAGGTTTAGAGTGATTTGTGTAGCTACACTAAGGTTTAGAGTGATTTGTGTAGCTACACTAAGGTTTAGAGTGATTTGTGTAGCTACACTAAGGTTTAGAGTGATTTGTTTAGCTAACTAAGGTTTAGAGTGATTTGTGTAGCTACACTAAGGTTTAGAGTGATTTGTTTAGCTAACTAAGGTTTAAGTGATTTGTTTAGCTAACTAAGGTTTAAGTGATTTGTGTAGCTACACTAAGGTTTAGAGTGATTTGTTTAGCTACACTAAGGTTTAGAGGGATTTGTATAGCTACAGTAAGGTTTAGAGGGATTTGTATAGCTACACTAAGGTTTAGAGTGATTTGTGTAGCTACACTAAGGTTTAGAGGGGCTACACTAAGGTTTAGAGTGATTTGTATAGCAGGTTTAGAGGGATTTGTGTAGCTACACTAAGGTTTAGAGTGATTTGTTTAGCTACACTAAGGTTTAGAGTGATTTGTTTAGCTACACTAAGGTTTAAAATGATTTATTTAGCTACACTAAGGTTTAAAATGATTTATTTAGCTATACTAGAGTGATTTGTTTCTGTATACATCTGTCAACTAGACATGGCTTTTTCATCATCCCGTCTCGGCCAAAAAGATCCCTGATTATCACAAGATTATCAAGGCACCAATGGATCTTTTGACCATGCAAAAGGTACAGCATGCATCCAAATCTCTCTCATCTTTCTCTCTGTCTCTTTCTCTCTCTCTCTGTACAGCATGTTCAAGTTGTCACTGTAAAATATAATATAATCAGGGTCCATATGAGATTTTTTTTTTAGGGGGGGTGGGGATTAGCAGAATGCTTGGCGTGCCTAAAATTATATTTTTCAAAATAAATAACAAACATATTATGTGTTGATAATTGATTACTTTCCTGATTGGAGGAGGTGGAGGAAGGGGGGGCTGGACTTGGGGGGGGGGGAGGATATCAACATTCCCTTTCCTTTCCCCCCTCCATCCTCTATATATTAAACACTGTACGAGATTATTTCGTTGTTAAAAATCAATTTCAATAAAGGAAGTACAATAAAGGAAGTAACCATGAAAATATTTCGCAAACAACTGCATAACGCTCTCTCTCTTTCTTTCTTTTATTGTTTTATTATTATTATTATTTTATTATTATTTTTATTATTTTTTTTCTCCTTTTTTCATTTTTTTTATGCGAAAATTTTGTCCTCCAGTTCCAATAATCTTTATGGAAAATACTCCACTAAACTCGATTCGGTTACACAGCAAATCCTTAACAAGCAAGTGTCACATGGTATATACATATATGTAGCAGGAGTAAAATAATATATGGAATGAAATATAACTCTTCCCATTTCATCTACCTCTTCTAGCAGTCGAGATCCACAGCAGAGCTCTGTTTATTTTGTAAGACTGAATGTTCTATGTTACGCACAATTTCCTACTCGTTCTGCCACTCTTGCCCCCTGTCATCAGAATCTACAATCTCCATGCTCATTCTGCCACTCATGCCCCCTGTCATCAGAATCTTTTTTCCAAGTTTAGGGCTTGTAAAATGCAGTAGACAGCTAATTTTGTGTAGAGAGTTATTAGTCCCAAGATCTTGACCAAGTGGTAGTATGGCCAGCCTCGGTACTAATCTCTACTCTCAGGAAAGGATCTAGTAATGATAGATTGTGTTTCATATAGTCTCTACAGCCTTATATATATATATATAGTCCCTACAGCCTTGTGTATAGTCCCTGCAGCCTTGTATATAGTCCCTGTAGCCTTGTATATAGTCCTTGCAGCCTTATATATAGTCCCTGTAGCCTTATATATAGTCCCTGCAGCCTTACATATAGTAACTGTAGCCTTATATATATACCCTGCAGCCTTATATATAATCCCTGTAGCCTTATATATAGCCCCTATAGCCTTGTATATAGTCCCTGTAGCCTTTTATATATAGTCCCTGCAGACTTGTATATAGTCCCTGCAGCCTTATATATAGTCCCTGTAGCCTTATATATAGTCCCTGTAGCCTTATATATAGTCCCTGTAGTAGTTCCCTGTAGCCTTATATATAGTCCCTGTAGCCTTATATATAGTCCCTGTAGCCTAGTCTCTGTAGCCTTATATATAGCCTTATATATAGTCCCTGTAGCCTTATATATAGTCCCTGTAGCCTTATATATAGCCCCTGTAGCCTTATATATAGTCCCTGTAGCCTTATATATAGCCCCTGTAGCCATAATTATTATATATAGTCCCTGTAGCCTTATATATAGTCCCTGCAGACTTGTATATAGTCCCTGTAACCTTATATATAGTCCCTGCAGCCTTGTATATAGTCCCTGCAGCCTTGTATATAGTCCCTGCAGCCTTGTGTATAGTCCCTGCAGCCTTATATATAGTCCCTGTAGCCTTATATACCTGTAGCCTTATATATAGTCCCCGCAGATTTGTATATAGTCCCTGCAGCCTTATATATAGTCCCTGTAGCCTTATATATAGTCCCTGCAGCCTAGCCTTATATATAGTCCCTATAGCCTTATATATAGTCACTGCAGCCTTGTATATAGTCCCTGCAGCCTTATATATAGTCCCTGTAGCCTTATATATAGTCCCTGCAGCCTTATATATAGTCCCTGCAGCCTTATATATAGTCCCTGTAGCCTTGTATATAGTCCCTGCAGCCTTATATATAGTCCCTGTAGCCTTGTATATAGTCCCTGCAGCCTTATATATAGCCCCTGTAGCCTTATATATAGTCCCTGTAGCCTTATATATAGCCCCTGTAGCCATAATTATTATATATAGTCCCTGTAGCCTTATATATAGTCCCTGCAGACTTGTATATAGTCCCTGTAACCTTATATATAGTCCCTGCAGCCTTATATATAGCCACTGTAGCCTTATATATAGTCCCTGCCTTATATATAGTCCCTGCAGCCTTGTATATAGTCCCTGCAGCCTTGTATATAGTCCCTGCAGCCTTATATATAGTCCCTGCAGCCTTGTATATAGTCCCTACTCCCTACAGCCTTATATATAGTCCCTACAGCCTTGTATATAGTCCCTGTAGCCTTATATATAGTCCCTGCAGCCTTATATATAGTCCCTGCAGCCTTATATATAGTCCCTGTAGCCTTACATATAGTCCCTATAGCCTTATATATAGTCCCTGTAGCCTTATGTATAGTCCCTGTAGCCTTATGTATAGTCCCTGTAGCCTTGTATAAACATGATGGTAGACATGATGTGCATGCTTAGATCTGTGACATTGGAAATGTTTGTGCAAAGAGGGACGCTGGTATAAATTCTAAGTTCTGCAGACATTTTTATACATTTGTTGCTCAGCTCCTTTGTTAGCTCAGATAGCAACACATATCAAGATGAAATCTTGTGTCAAAACATGATAATTTTATACACTGCAACTACTGCAGAAGATGAATTTCTATCATCATCTATTCCAGCATAGTCCAATCTCAACACCTCCAAACTCTTCATGTTCTTCCAGAGCAATTTAGGTAAATATAATACCGCAAAGTTTTGCAAATAGCTGGTGCATTTTTAACCAGAGTTCGCAGGTTTTACCTAGGGCTTGGGTGTAACCCGGATTTAACCCGGGTTGGGTTAAATACCTTTTACCCGGATTTTACCACAGGTTTTACTCAAACATGTATACAACCCAGGATAAAATAATAGACACAATAGATTTATTATAAACTGTAAAGAAATTAACTCTGTAATCAGGAAGTAAGACATTCAATAAATGGCAACTGTAAACAACCAGACAAAAATGTTTCACTCAGCATTTATTTACCAAGTGACAAGGTAGAGTATATATTTTTTATTTAATGATTTATTTAAATATTTAAACAAGATTCATGGGATTAAAGTCCAATTGATATGTAAGTTTAATAGTCAATCTCCTGAGGTCCTCGCAGGAGCCTGTGGCAGAAGACGAGGTTCTGGGCTTTCTAATTTTCGTAATTGCAGTACACTTACTAAACTGACCTGTGGTATTTGCTTGCCTTTTAAATAGCCCTGGTGTCCACCACCACCCAGACACTTGTGGATCTGGGACAGGGCTGTGACAGGGCTACAAATAAGTATTTTATATCACTGGGTAATCCTGGGTAAAACCCGGGTAAAAAAAAAACGGGTAAAATAGGGGTAAAACCTGGGCGAAATACCTAAAACACAGGTTTTACCCACTGGGTTGGGTTAAATAGGTTTTATCCGGGTAAAATGCAAACACTGTTTTTATTGTTATTGTTGTTGTTGTTGTTGTTGTACCTACTGGGCTAGCTAGAATGGATGGCAAATGGTTGAAAAGTATTGCAGATCAGAGCCTGGAGTGTGCTGTATATAGTTATCAACATTGTCTAGTTACCAGCAGTGGAAGAAACACCTACTGACACTGACTCTTGAGCAGGAGATGTAGTCACAATGGATGCTCAACATTTTTCCTTCCCTGACACTGTTCTACCATTTTCCACCTAGATCTGATGAACTTATTATATTGAAATAAAGCAGAATTTTTTTATTTCTGTTTATCTTTTTGTTTGTTGTTATTTTTGTGCATTTATTTATTTTTTGTTTATTATTTTGGATGTATTTATTTATTTGTTTATTTATTTTGTTTATTTATTTATTTATTCATATTTGTTTGTTTATTTGTTTATTTATTTATTCATTTTTTGTTTTGTTTTGTTTATTTTTTTATTTTTTTATTCTTGTTTATTTATTTCAATCATTTATTTATTCATTTATTTGTTTGTTTATTTGTTTATTCATTTATTTTTTATTTTTTTATTTGTTTATTTATTCATTCATTCATTTCATTCGTTCATTTATTTTTTAATTTTTTTATTTGTTTATTTATTTATTTATTTTTAAATTTATTATATTTTTTTTATTATTATTTTTTTTTTTACTTACTTATTTATTTGCCTATCTATTTATTTATAATGTAACTTCTATATCTGGCCTTGCAGAAATGTTCATCTCATCAGTACACTAACCAGGATGCTTATTTGGCAGACCTGAACCAGATAGTGGAGAACAGCATCACTTATAACGGACCCTGCTCTCCCTATACACAGACTTCTATGAAGATGAAGGAGGCTGGACTACAGAAGTTAAGAGAAGTAAGTGAAGCAATTTTGTATAGGTGGTGGAGATTCGGTTGAGTGACGTTTACAAGCAATAGGACGACGCTGCAGTTCTAACTGCAACTAAAACTATCTTTGCAATGCTAAGATGAGGCCAGTTAAGACTTACCTCACACAACTGACAATACATACATGTCAAATAGACTGAGCCACATACGACCTAGATACATCAAGTTAGACATACAAGTTTATAAAGGATTTTCAAGAACTAAAATATTCATGCTTCGTGCCATAATAGCTAGGCTAGGGTTCAAACAAACCATGCAGCAATGATTGTATGGGTAGAAGCTGAAGCTTATTGCTCTGTGCAGTGTATGGGTGGAAGCTGAAGCTTATTGCTCTGTGCAGTGTATGGGTGGAAGCTTATTGCTCTGTGCAATGTATGGGTGGAAGCTTATTGCTCTGTGCAGTGTATGGGTGCAAGCTAAAGCTTATTGCTCTGTGTGATCCATGTTCGTACAGATGCATGTTTTAACGCTGGTTCACAATACCTTTTTTCTGCTGCGTCGATGTGCGAAGCGTCCTCTAGAGTAGCATTCTACCGCGTCGTCATGGTTCAAATGTTGTCCCAAGATGTGCGGTGCGAACCATGTTTATAGAATTTCGACCTTTGACCTCTTTATTGAAGATGGCGAATACTTGGGAGTCTGACTTTAACGGCAGCTCTGAGAGCGATGATGACTACGACACACCACATCCATTGCTTAGAAACCCCACTTAATATAGAGCTTTCTAAATAATGCGCAGGTTGACAAAATCACGTGGGATGAAGAAGCAATCTGATTGGCCGGACGGATGAGGGCGCTTCGCACCTGGATGCAGAAATAGAACTCGAGGCTATCCGAACGTCTTGGAGCATTCACTTCTTCTTTTTTAGAATGTGTACGGACGTGCATGGTTCACAAGACGGCTGAGACGCGACGCAATGTTCACTCTTTGCGTCGTATTGTGAACCAGCTTTAAGGCAAAAAAAAAAGTTTCATGGCCTAGTTTTCTTTAGTTTCTACAGCATGCTTGGCTCTTTCTTGCTTATTTCTTGCTCTCATTTTCATCTTACTTGCCAGTGTTGTCATAATTTTTTTGGTAATTTCCAAATTACTCGCCTGTGTTATCAAAAAAAATTGGAGACCAATGTGGCTGAATAAACGTTCAGTATCAGCATTGCCATGGGGTATAACTAGAATGGCGTTTGCGAGTTGATGAAAAATCCAAACATTTATTGATAAAATCAATCCAAACAGAAAATTTAAGGGTAAAAAATCCAAACAGTTTGGATAAAATCCAACACTATGGCAACACTCCATTGCTACACTGAACCAATGTTGCAGTTCACACACACACACATATACATACAGAGACCATTTATACTCTGTGATGAGCGTAGGTATGTATGTATGTATGTACGCCTGAGGGCAAAAAGGATTTTCATAAATAGTAAGTCTCACTTCACTCGACGGTAATATTTACAAGTAAAATGTACTCTCCACAAAATTAGTTGACACTTGTACAGACGGTCGCCGGGTCAACCTTCTGTATATCACGACCTGATTGTTACGAGATATATTACAACCCCAGCCACTTTTATATTGTCTCCACCATGTGCATTAGGATTCTGATTTATTGGAGAAGCTGGAGAAGAGACTGAATGGCACTGCCAGTCCTTCTCCTCTGCTAAAGCTGCTGGAAGGTTGTCAGCCTCTGGAAGATGAGTCTCTGTTATTTGAAGACTTACAGCACTCCAGCTCCAGCAGTGACTCTGCCAGTGACAGTGACATGGAGCAAGACTGACCCCAACATTCACCAATTCATCATAATATTATTATGTCACATTCATTGCAGGGTAGCTATATATTAGCAAGGGGAAGTCAAGCATTCATACCAAAACCTCCATACTGCACTCTATTTTATGAACTAGGTCAGCTATTATTTAATATTTGCCTGGGTATTTTGATGTGTATTGCTAAGACTGCAGGTGTAGAACATGTCACACATATATAGTCGTGAAGGGAACTCTTTTTAGAATTATAATTGCAAAAGATGCTATCGGCCTTTGTATATGTAGCACTTTCCACGTCTGCATGCACTAAACCTCTCTTCTTTTATTATTGGTATATATATATATATTGTAGTTTGTATTTTTTATAATCTATTCATGTATTCTTTTTTTCTCTCTTTCTATATATCTCTTTCAAAAAAAAGGAGGGGGGTGGGGGAGGCGGCATTCAACTCGAACAATAGGAAGTTCTTGTATCATAAATATTTGGGGGGGTGGGGGTGAAGTATAGTGCACAACATTAATATATACCCAAAAAATTCGTTTTGCTCATAACTTTGTTAATTGTGTTTGGTTTGCCATCCTCAGTCTATTCATAAGCTGTTGTTAGAGAACTTTACCACCAAAACGAGTTAATACAAATATCATTTTTTTTTATCACACATGTTAAAAAAATCTACAGGGTAACTATTTTTCACACTCTGAACTTGGACCAATCGGAGTGCTCTCTGGCAGCAATTTTATTCAAATTGACTTTCCCGCTGTTTTTTTGTTTTTTGTTTAGCGAGTTTTAGTTACGCGAGCTAGAGCAGAAGCTACTTTTGTGCAGTTGTTGGATCATTCGTGTGTGGAGAGTCTCAGCGATGGCAGATAGAAAACTTTGGAGTGGAAGTAGAAGGATGAAGGCTAGAGCTGCCATCCTTGTCGAAGCCAGGCGTTCGAAGAGCAGTGTTGACAGCGTGCAGTCAAGTCAAGGTGACCGAGACATGGGTCCGTCTTCTAGTGTATCAGATCCCTCTGGTACTTCGCAGCTTGGTCCTAGCATTTTGTCACGGACTCCTGGTTCCTCTGAAGCTCCACAACTCAGTCCTGTGGGTGTTTTGGAGCTTTCTGACGCTACAGGCGATACTTCAGATTCTAGCCGTATTGATTGGACCCCATGAAGCTGAAAAACTTGAGGCTGGTGTGCCAGAGCCCTCTGTTCAGCAAGCTGTTCTTGTTGAAGACCCAGGTGTAGAGGAAGAATCAGAATATGACAGCGATGGAGAAGCTTTTACTAAAGAGAAGGCACAAGAAATTCTTGATGAATTCATTCTGGCTCTTCCAATAGATTCAAGAAGAATGCTAGCTGTTGTATTGATGGAGAGTTTTCAGGGAAAAATGAGCATCATGGACTCAGCCAAAGAAGCTGCTTCCATTGTTGGCTACAATGAGAAGACGATAAGGATGTTGCAAGGAATTTACTGTAACAAAGGTGAACTTAACAAGAGGAAACAAGGAAAATATGAGAGAATGAAAGAATGATGGCATATCGAGATGAAGAGGTATTTTTTAATCTGTTTAGTCTCACAGTTAGCTTAATGATTGTCATTGTATAATATGCAGATCAATCGCATATATAGCAGCAGAGTGGGTTAGAGCAAACGCATTTTGCAAAGGAAGACCCAACATATCCTCACAAGCTTTCTGCTCCTGGGTTAACGAGGACCTGCTGCCCAACAGTCATTTGCCACCACAATACCCAAGGCACATTTCCATATGGACTTCTAGGTGTTGGCTCCACCATTTAGGGTTCAAACCAGTGAGCCATAAGAAAGGTGTATACATTGATGGCCACGAACCACGAAAGGGAAGATGTTGTGAAGCACCGTGAGGTGAGTATATATATATATGCTATAACTAATATTATCATCGCTGTTATATTCTTTGTTTATTATTCTTTATCAGGAATACCTGAAGATGATGAAGACACTTCGATCCTCCCATCAACCACCACCTTTATGTCCTGATGACCTCCTCGGATCCGAGAAGAGAGTGATGAAGAGAAGAAGAAACTTGTGCTTTTGTATCATGACGAGTCTATATATAACACCAATGAGGGTCAGAGGCTCAGAGCTGGATGTGGGGTGAAGAGGACAGGCCAGCTATCTTGCCCAAGACAAAGGGGAGCGGGATAATGATATCTCACTTTGTAGATGAGCATGATGCCTGACTACCAAGATGCCATGAGGATCAACTCGGATATCAAATGTTCTGCTTGCGTATTCTTGGAAATGTGGTTAGGTCTAAACAAATTCTGCAACAGCAATGTGTGGCCACTTCCTAGTGCTAAACACGTGGCAAATATGGAGTGAGTCCAAAGTATATATATACACTTTCTGACAAAATTCTATGTTAGTAAATTGAAGATATACTTGCGAAAATTAATTATTGCGAGTGTGGTTAACACTATGTGGTAGTTTAATCCAAGATGTTCCCCTAGTGTTCCCATCATCTTTATATATAAAAAAGAGCAGATAAAATCAGTAAGTTGTATCCAATAGCAAGTTGTATCCAATAATATTAAACACACCTATTCGGACGTTTATGTTGGCCTGCAGGAGAAGACAAAGTTATATAATATATATACCTCTTGACAATACCTCGGACACATGCGTACATCATGATACATGTCTGTTAGAATGTAGGGATGGGCATCAATGACAGTTATGAATGACCAGCTTGGTTCGATTGTTAGCATCATTATTCCATGGGGAACTATATATTGGCCTCCTTCAACTGCCTTCATTGCTGCTTCCATTTGCTGGTCAGTCCATTGTTTTCACTTTACTAATGGCCTAGGAGCTGGGTTGCTATAATATTATAGTGATGAGTCTTGATGACGGCGATGGTTGAGATTTTCGCCTAGACAAGCGTTTTCTCACACCCTTCCGAGGCATAGCTATGAAATGAAAGGGTAGAGAGCTAGAATATAGCTCAATAAATCACTGAAAAGACTTACCTCTGTAAATAAGCCTACAAACAAACTCTCTCTACGCTTCTTCACCACCAACACTCCCGCTTTCCTTCGCGCACTTTCTGATATTTGACTGGGTAATAATTGATGCGCTATTGGATGCTGTGTATATAGACGTCCTCAGAAATAACAGTGACTTCTAGTTAAACATCCAATATAATATATATTTTCCCTGTTTACCAGTGATGTGCAGGGAATTGAGAGGGATCGGCTGCTACTGGTATGAGGTGCTACTGGTATGAGGTCGCAGAATTGTAGGGGCTGGATGAATAGGTGCCATTCCTGTTAGGGAAAGTTGTGGAGGGAGTAAGTGATGCAGTAATGGAGGAGGTGGACAAGTGTATTATGTATTGGGTAGCAGAGGAGAAAGGAACTGTTGTATGGTGAGCAATGATTTTTGGTCCCCTCCCCTTCCCCTTGAACAGCGGGACACTCATAAGTCATAACTATTCGCATTATGGACTAATTAAGTACTGCTTGATAATATAGATTTTTCTTAGTGTTAGTTACTGTTACATAGTCTCACAGTGTGCTGTCGTATATGTGGTGACCATAACGGGCTCAGCAACATCGTCATAAACTGTGCCCATTTTCATAGATTTTGTAACTAGTTTGCAATGCTATAGCCAAATAAAGTTCATCACACTATTGGCACAAGTTAAAACCCTCTATGTTGACTTTGCAATGGAGTATGAGCAGGAACTGGTGTATCCCTGATTCAATGAATCTGCTTTTGAGGAGTAACAATAAGTTTGCAATTCTACCTTACTTCTTAGGAAAGTTTTATTCAGGATAGCCTTCTCAAAATCGCATCAGTAACCCGTCAAAAGACTCGTGAAGTATCTGCATCAAATAAGCACCACCCCGATGTTTGGATGTGCGACCAAAGAAGATGATCAAATTCTTTGCAGACGAGGTTGACCTAGTAGTGCGTGAAACAAATATTAATGCACAAATTCTGATCGTAAACAGGCCACTTACGGTTCGCTCAGGCTCAGTGTACTACTGTCAGACTTGCTCTGACCACCCACCTCTACATCCAGAAGAGTGCTTCAAAGAGTACCACACAGCCAAGATCCTGAAGAAACCAAGAGCAACACAGTGAACTCATGACTATATTGTTATTCAATGACTATATTGTTATTCAATTATCTTCTTATAAAACATTGTATATACTTGATCTAGCAAGGTATTCAAATGGATTTTTGCTGCTGACAATCTGCTATATATCCAGGTAAGTTTTAGTACACAATGTAACAAAAATAGCTCCCACCAACCTAAATTGCCAATCCTATAGCTACCACACAGCATACAGACAAATCTAGCACACTTTGCATAGTCTAAGCAGCCGACTAATATACAAAAATAGCGTAGAAGCTACCATGACTAGTTTCTAAACAAAGGTATAACAATAGCGTCAATACGATGGGTTTTTTTAAACTGGCTATCGAATATTTACAGTTTGCTGAGATAACCAATGTTCCCTGGACCTGTCTCTGTTGTTTGGTCAATTTTGGAGTAGTAAATATGCCGTAGGAGCAACTAACAACAGACCGTTTCTTCCCCATGCGATCGCACAAGGTTTAAAAAAACAATGTCGCACCCAGACGATTGCTTCCGGTTTTGCAAGTACGATTATTGTGACGTTTTCAATTGACGCCGGCAAGAATTGGTTATAATTATGAGCAGGGTAAATGGAGAGATGAAGACGGACAGAGGTAAACTATTATGGGAGTTGCTAGCTAAGCCATGTCTAGAACATGCATCTGAAGTGTGGTGGACAGGAGGGAAGACAGCCTGCAAGAATTCAAGAGAGCATTGGGAGGAAACTGGTTGGAGGGAGTAATACAGTTGCATGGGTGGCAGTAAGAGGGGACCTAGGCTGGGAGCAGAGAAGGGAAGTGTTATTTGGGTGGAGGTTGCAGAGAATGAGTGAAGATAGGCCAGTGAAAAAAGTTGTGGCACTGTTAAGTGATTGTCCAGGTTGGTGGGCAGAGTTTTGTGAGCTGAAAAGGAAGTTTGGGGGGAAGGAGCATTGGAGATAGTAGGCTCAAGTGTGACATGGAGGAATTGTGTAGGGGATGTTCATAAGGAAGAGTGACGGGAAAGAAGTAGGAGGGAAATCAAGTCTCAATTGGTATAAACAAGCTAAAGAAGAGTTTGGACAAGAAAGATATGTAAGAGGATTCAGTAACACAGGGGCAGTGAGGCTGAGATTTAGGTTAAGGATGGCATCAGCAGGACTCTTGGGTGACAAGGTGAGGTGTGGTATGTGCCGGGATGGTAGATGTGAGCTATGTGATGAAGGTGTTGTGGAAGATGCTGTGCATTTCTGGTTGTACTGCAAGGAGTTTGCTGGTGATCAAGAAAGATTATTGGATATGGTTGAGGGCATTGAAGGGTCTGAAGAGTGGGTGGTAGAATGGATGAAGAAGGGAGAGTAGGCCTAACGTTGGGTAGATCAGCAGCAGGGGTGAAAGAAGAGGTGTTGGATAGGGTAGACAGAATTGTAATGGTAAATGTACTCAAATGGTGGGGAGAAGAGGAAATACTTAATGTTTGGCACCTAGGGTCCTATGTCTTTGGCACCTCCCCCCACATCATGATCCCCAAACAAACCCTTTGTAATTCATTATTTTGCTGTAATTATCATTAAAATAGTTTTTATTTTCTAGTAGTCCTTGTCATTAATTTTATTGTTGGTACTACTTAGTGATAACTCATCTACACTCGTTGTGGCCTATCTCAGGCTCAACAGGCTCAATTGAACAATTAAATTATTAATTTGGCTACTCCCCCATATCACAGTATAACAGCATCGTGATGACATCAGATCAGTGGTTGCCGGACACTCGTTAGAGCAATGTTTGTTTTGTCCCTCTCTCTCTCTCACGTTCGCAGACGTAAAGGTTTTCGTAACGGATTTATATTTATGCGCGCGAATTGTGAAGGGGTTGGATGACGAGTAGTCGTCTGTCTGTCCAGTCTTACTCCAGCGGCTGGAGTCGCAATAATCCAAGGAGAAAGGTAAGGGTTTTTGAGGTCTAGTTCATAATTCAAAACGAAGTCCAATCGACTTAAGGGCTTGTGTGTGTGTCTGTGTGGGGGGGGGGGGGGGGGGGGGGGGGGTGGCGGGCGGGGACTGGGACTGATAGATTAGTTCCTCCAATAAAAATGCATGGCTTGATAATATCAAGAACATTGCACTGCTATAATGATTGCCTTCCTACCTACTTCCCTGGCACTAACCCTAGCCATTGCCATGCCCAGCTGAAACCCTATGATGTTGATGATGTCATCATGACGATGTAATGCCAGGATTATGCCAACTGACAATAAAACAGAACTTGTAAGGGTCCATTCCAATTGCATGACATCACAGTTTATCACATTTATCACAGTTTATTGTAGCACCCTCCTTGTGAAAATGGAACACCCCCTGCAATAATGATATACAAGACGAGTATTAAAATACCTACTTCAAACACACCCTCTTTTGAGCACAGTGCTAGTAGAGAACAAATCTTTGGTGGTCAGTTATCCAGACCCTAATCCTTGCTAGCATTTGGTAAAGGGTATGCTGTGAAACACGTCAGTGTTAAATAATTGCTCTGTTTAAGAGTAGGGAAGCCATCATCAACTGGTACATAGATAGATACCCATTACTGACCATTCCTTTCCTTATTAAATCTGCTCTATTCCAGTTATTTCAAGGGATGGCTATATATATATTATAGTATGACATCAGCTCCAACATATATATATATATATATAGATGTTGTTGTTGGAGCTGATGTCAATGCAGAGCTGATGGAATTGAGTTGGAGTAGCTGATATTATAAGCAAAGATAAGTGTTGGTGTGCTCGGTGTCTTACAATGGCACAGCTTACTTCTTGAACGCCATATATAGCGGCATGGACAACAAGTACATGTGAAATTAAGTGCCACCACCTGTAGAGGTACAAGTTGATTAAACTTCCTTTCTGCATCATCAGTGTCACACCACAGCTGATAACTGAGTCACATGCTTGAGAAATTTTAGTAAAGATCTGTGTGTGTCGTCTGAAGTTAGACGCATGGACTAAGTCGAATGTGCACCAGGTATGAGAGAGGCTAGCCCTCCAATTATAGTATTGAGGTACTGCCTGATGCTTGTAAACAAAGGAGGCTGGCTTTTAAGAATCGAAGATATTATATATATATTATACTGCCTTGTGGTATACTGCTGTTGCTATACTATCAGTTTGCACTATATATTTGTTGTAACAATGTTTATGAACTTCAATCTGTAATTAGGAAATTAGGACACAGACACAAACACTGAACTTCACGATTTACCTTGTAGAATGGACATATCTTCAGGATTTTTTTGTCTTCTGCAGTCACTGCTTATGACCAGCACTGCAGCACATAGACGCTGGCACACTCTTATGCCTTATTTAACCTTTGCCCCAAAAGCTAAGATCTAAAGCTTGTACATTACTGTAACTGTCTAAGCTAGAGTGGTGCCAAAAAAATATTGAAATACTTTAAAGAGATTGAAGGAAAAATCCTCTGCCTAACAAAGATTCTTTCTCTCATTTTATATCCACTGGAAGGGAAATATGTGATTGCTGCATGTGTCTCTGTGAGAGCATATTCTTCTAAGGAACTATATACAAGAGTCCTGGATCCCCTTTCTCCCAGTCTACTTTTCCCTCTTTGTGCAACTTCTTCGACTTTTATTTTCTCTTAGTCCACCAGCAATCCTGCATGTACATATAGCCAAATCTTTGGACTTTGGCAAGGTAATAATTTAAGCTGGAGATGGATGATTGTTCCCTTTTTCTATCCTTTGTCCTTCCCGCAAATTTGCACACCAAAATCTTTCTCTGTCTTGCTTCTGACAAATATGTATAAAATGTTCTCAGTTGTATAAAAATTGATCAAGCCTTCAATTTTCACTGCCAACACGAAATTTACTGTGCAGAAGTAAAGGTTATGTTATTGTTATGGCATTCTTAGTTATCATGTCAAATATAATGCTTATATATGTGTATATATATTTTCTTTTCTGTATTTAGTTGAGATCTTCATGACATGGAGGAATCAGTATCCGAAATTGTGGGAATTGGTGATCTACCTAATGAGATACTTTACAAAATTGTCTCTAGTTTGGATCTGAACTCGGTTTTAAATTTCAGAAGAGCATGTCGTCGGTTTTATGCAGTGGTCAATGATCAAACATGGTGGTCTACTATAACATGGAAAAGCGATGGTATGTCCTCGAATTTGAAGAATTTGAAAGTGGCTTTGATGGTATCCAGGAAATGTTTGTTGAACTTATCACTAACTTCTTATGGAAAACCTCTCTATTTCTCACAAACTCTACATCCTTTCCAAGTTTTCAAATGTCTTCAAAGCATTTCTTTAACCAACTTCAAATGTACCATCACTCAGATTAAAACAATATTGAAACTGTCTACTTTAGTTGATCTACATATGTTTAATTCTGAAGAGTGTGTAATATTTGAAGCAGTAGCTTCTACTAAGAGTGCATTGAAGATTCTGAGTATTCCCCAACATTGCTATCGTTTCAGAGATTGGGCTGGTGCTGGCTATGTTCCTCCAGATGTGAGAGTGTTTCTAGCAATGGATGGTCGACCAGTCATACCTACTCTGTTCCATGAAGCCAAACTGAATTATCCAGCTATGCCTCCAGTTCAGCACGAAGCAAGACTGAGCTTCTATAAGCACATGCTAGAGTTTGTTTCACTCCCTTCAATTCCACTCGCTCAGGTTTGTTATAATCCTCTGCATATGGAACCTTTTGTAAATTGTCTTCCGAGTGACAATGATACTTTTCCATCTTCAGTAGCGCTGATTGAAGATAGGATTGGATCCAAGATATTTTCGGGTGCAATATCATTTCCAGGTGATATTCATAGGGTGCACATGGATGTACCAACTAGGTGTATCACGTCCTTGCACTTGTCCAATTTGACTTCTGCTCACTTGCAAGCTATAGCGGTGGCATGCCCTGACTTGCTTCATCTCAACCTTCACAATAGTAGTGGTTGCTTGAAAGATTTGAATGGCCTCCGAGCCATTGCTTCATTGTGTTCAAAACTGCAGAGTCTCAATGTAGATCAGTGTAGTGCCATGCTTTGGGAGAGTATAGATGTAGATAGACTGTGGCAGGTGATTGGTGGAATGCAAAATCTCACATTTCTGACGATATCAAGCGATTTGATCCGTAGAGATTCGGAACCTAGTGTCATGCCAACACTGAAAGCCGTTCGTGTGCTGTACGATCGTGGAAGTATTATTCGTTTCATTGACAGAGACTTCAACTTTTTAACTTCGATGCCGTCTCTGAGATATTTTTGTTTCGAATCCATTCCTCCAATTACAGTTTTTTCTGGGCTCAGTAATGTTTTACATTCTGTCCCTCAACTAACACACCTCTACTTAGAGAAGGTGGCTGGGAATAAGCTCACCCTTCCTGGGCATGCTTGCTGCTACAGGAATCTGGAGTGCATGTACTTGAGTTGCAATGATTTCATTTTTCCTGATCAATTAGCTGATGCAATGTCGGGTTGCAAACATCTCAAAATGCTGGCATTGAGAATCTCTTCCATCAGTGCAAAGAGTATCATTACTTTGTTTGATTCGTCGACTTTGCTGGCCACATTTTATGTTGAAGCAAAATCCCGCACTGGTTTCTTATCTAAAAGGTGTTGTAAGGCACTTTCAAGTTCTCTGATTGAAAAAGCAAACTCTCAAGGAAGAATTGTTGATGTGTTGATAACCTCTGGAGATGTGCCTCTGTTGAACAGCATGCAACGTCATATGTACTTTACTCTGTAGTGTATTTTATGCATGTGCATGTGTGAAAACAACTTTTTTAAAACTTATTTCATTTTTCTAACTATGTATTACAAACAATATAATCAGCTAATTAACAATACTAGTAAATAATGCAGTGCATTGCTTAACAAGCAAAAGTTAAAATTATAAAAAGTAATTTTTGTCTTTTTTGTCTCAAGGAGAACATCGCTGGTCGTTTCCTTTATTTGCTGCACCTGATGAGTACTCTCACATTCTGCTGCCATCTTGATCTCTTATCTTCTATCTTACTTTCTTCTCTTCCCCCGTCTCTGATGCATGTACCACTCTTTTTGATTGCATTCTTCTAACTTTATATACCCTACCTTATGATATGTAGCGTAGCATTTGCATCACTCTGTACACTACCTATTATTCCGTGTTTTATGGGTCCATGTAGTGTAACAGTATCACTCAAAAAATCTCAATCAGCGTGATAAGAGAGTAAGCTCGCTTCACTCATACAGTTATGTTAGATTTCTCTCAGCATGCCCAACAATCCTATTGTGGCATCTATATTCCCCCTTGGTTCTGTAATGTGGGGTATCTCAAGTAGGGAGGTTCAATTCCATTCCTCTGTGATTATTTGTATTTTCAAGTCCAAGGTTTAGGAACTCCAGCACGAGGTGTCTCGTAAGTTATTTCTTCCTGTAGCATATATTGTTATTATTGTATCGTTTGTTAAAGTGTGACTTATAAAGAGTGAAATAAAATTTAGCCAGGGTCAAAGGTCAATTTGAAACCAAAGGTCTGGTTAAAACTACAATGTGCACCGATCAAATTCTAGCATGTATATAGTTGTATTCACAATGTCCAGAGACATCATGGACAATCCTGTGTCATTGACAATCCTGTATCATCCATACTATCCTGTATCATCCATGGACAATCCTGTGTCACCATGGACAATCGTGTATCATCCATGGACAATCGTGTGTCACCATGAACAATCCTGTATCATCCATAGACAATCTTGTGTCACCATGGACAGTCACCATGGAGAATCCTGGTCAACATGGACAATCCTGTATCATCCATGGACAATCCGGTATCATCCATGGGCAATCCTGTGTCATCATGGACAATCCTGTGTAACCAAGGGACAATCCTGTGCCACCATGGACAATCCTGTCTCACCATGGTTAATCTCCTGTATCATCCAGGTACAATCTTATGTAACCATTGACAATCCTCTGTCACCATGGCAGACTTACCAACCCTCCCGGATTTTCCAGAATCTCCTGCATTTCTGCATCTTCTCCCGCAATCCCGGAAACGACCCTTCTTTTCCTGCAAAAGCTACCAATTGTTTATCGCTTTGTACCCTCAACTGTATGTATTTCTGAACTGAATCACTGTCTTCAGTTTTCGCATGATAGTGAGCCTAGGTACGTGTCCAAGAAGTGCTCAGGCTATATATATACAAGGTCAACCGCATGAATCAGCCTGGGCCAGAAGCTGAGAGTGCAGACAGTGGCCCTCCCCCTGCTAAGAAGACCAAGGTAGCAAGTAAGTGGCAGGAGGACTGGAAGCGCTGCAATATGAAGTGAAGTAAGGGTGTTCATATGTTCACTGCAACATTTGTTTAACTGACTTTTCTGTTGCTCCTGGTGGCGTCCAATATGTGAAAAGGCACATAAGCAGCAAGAAATGAGTGTGCACATGCACAACAGAGCACTAGTCAGACTAGAATTACTGCTGTGTTTATAAAGGACACACTAGCTGATCAGATTACAGCTGCTGAAATTTACTTTTCAACATTCATTGCAGAACATAATATTTATACTCTTTTAGCTGCTGATCATTTCAATAAATTGTGCAAGGTAATGTTTCCTAACAGGTTTGCATCAGATAGGACAAAAACCACAGCAATTGCGAAATATGCACTGGCTCCAGCATTGAATGATGAGGTCATTAAATCTTGCTGCACTTCTCCTTACCCTTTTCTGTGATGGTGGCAACGATCAAACAGATAGGAAGTACTTTGGAATCATGGTAAGGTATTGGGATAGAGTAGCACAACAGCCAGTTACATGTTTCCTTTGTATATATGCCTGTGTGCAGAGTATTGCTACAGCTCAGTCACTCTTCACTGCAATAGAGCAAGAGTTTGATTCGCGTTAAGATTCCACATCAGACACTGCAAGTGTTATGGTGGGAAAGCATAATTCAGTTTTAAGTAGGCTTCTTGGGAAACAACCAAAGTTATTTAGCCTTGGTTGTCTTTGCCACTTAGGTGCATTATGTGCTGTTGCTGCTCTCTTAAAAAACTTCCAGTCTCTCTTGATGATCTTTTAATTGACATATTTTTTAATTGACATATTTTTATCATTTCAAACATTCTTCCAAGAGGTGGCATGAGTTCAATCTGAGTTGAGCAATATTAAACCACTTCGAGTTCTAAAGCACTGTTCAGCCACCTTTCAACCAGGTGGCTGAGTTTAGAACGCTGCTTGAAGAGATTGATTCAGCAGTGGCCAGCTCTTCATTGCTATTTTGACAGGATAGCTGAGACTGAACCTGACAATGAGCGTGTACAGAGGGTGGCTAGCCAGCTTTAAGGATCCTCAAGTGAAGTTATTTTGTAACTTCGTTCTATATGCCGCCTTTGAATGTCTTTTACTGTTTTTCAAACTCATGCCAGCCGTATTGGTACTTTGCAGGCTGATGTGTGTCGACTCTTGCATTCTTTTGTCAGCAATTTCATTGACCCCGATGTTATCAAGTCCACAGATGATATCACTTCTATCGATATCACTGATGGAAAAAAAATCCAGCCAAGTATATAATAATGAGGCACCACCCATTTATTGTGGTATGGTGACCTTGAAGAAATGGTAGGATCCTCTTGAGAGACGTTTCTTTTTAGTGTGTATAATTATATATATGTACATTCTACGAAACTAGTGTATTGAAAATGAAAGAGAAATTTCCATTTCATGATAATACTCTACTTTTCTTGATCCTAGGAATAAAGATAAGACCTCAATGAATGCCATTCTTCAATTGGCGAACCGATGAATTATTGGACTTTTTGAGCATGGAGTTTCGTGATTATCGTTCTATACCATCACATCAACTTCCTAAATTTGATGCTGGTGAATCAGGAGCAATTGAGTTCCTGGGCAGCAATGGCTAAAGTTCACTCAGTCATAGATTTGAAAGTAATCCCTTTTGGTGCTTTGTCTGACTTCGGCTGGTATTGCCTCATTGAAATGCAGATCCAGAACGCCTCTATAGTGTGGTTAGGAAGATAGAGACAGAAAAAAGGTGGCAACTAGATCCATCCATGGTCTGTGACCTCATAAGTGTTAAAATAAATAATGATAAGTCATGCTACTCAAATTCACACCTTATTAATGACACTATGCTATTAAATGCTAAGTCAGCTACTAAAAAAAGCCTGAAGAAGACTTCTCCAGAGACTTCATAATTCTTTCTCGTAGCAAGGAATTCCATTCTCTTATTTAAACGTATATAGATATACAAACTATATACCATTACATGTATTTCACATGTTGTGTATGCATTATGTGCTCTTCAAATTAGCCAATGGCTATTGAGCATGATTTTGATGATTAAAAAAAAAAATAATAATAATAATTAAAAAAATGTATCTATCTTAGAATATTTGAAGAAAACTTCTCCAGATTCTTTCTCATATCACTCTCATTACGTATTGATCAGATTCTATCTTAGAATGTGGAAGGGAGGATTAGGGATGTTGGGGTAGATATGCAAAAAGTACCAAAACCCTGAAAAACAAGAGTTGTTATCCTGCAAAAGCATACATAATGGTTGGCAAGTCTGCCGTATCCTGTTTCATCAAGAACAATCCTGTATGTCACCATGGACAATCTTGTGTCTCCATGGACAATCCTGTATCATCAATTCAAGTTTTGAGACAATGGGCAGATGGGTTTGATATATACATATAATAATAATTATATTGTATAATAATAATAATAATAATAATAATAATAATAATAATAATAATAATAATAATAATAATAATAATAATAATAATAATAATAATAATAATAATAATAATAATAATAATAATAACAACAACAACAACAACAACAACAATAATAACAACAATAATAATAACAGCAATGATTATGGTGGTCATGGCTTCAAGTTCAGGATCTCCCCAGCAGCCAGGCAAGTCCATTCCACAGTCTCTATTGAACCGCTCATACTTTGGTGCTAGGCAATGCCTCCTTCAATAGTAGTTTCTTCATCTTCTGGCCTGGTCTAAGATGGTGGCTTCCTCCCACATAATAGGATGTACATTATCCGATGCATGTTCAGCATTACATTCGTGATGAAGGCTAGAGCATTTAGTCGAAACGTCGAGAGAATACAATTTCAAGTTGTAATGTTCATTATTGCAGATTTCTCTTTAGCACACTTTCCACAAGCATTTTGATGTTCTTTCACTCTGGTCTCCAGTCTTCTGATGGTCTCCCCTATGTAGTATTTCCCACAGCTACAAGGGATGCGGTACACAACACATGAGTGCATATTAGCTGGTAAAACATCCTTCTCTGCTCAGTTGTGTAAAGTTCTTCCCGATCTGAAGACGACTTTGATGTTGAATTTTCTGCAGATCTTCCTTTACTCATCCCTGCTGCATAAAGAATCACTATCATAGGATCATTCTTTTTAGACCCCTCATTGCCTGTACTAGTGTACTCATCTTCCTTTCTGCGTTTAGATGTACATGCACACAAAAGGTTGATGAAGGCTTGCAGATAACCGTTCTCTATAAAGACCTTATTCAAATGAAGTTGTTCTTCCAAAGGTCATCCTTCTCAGTCACTACTCTCCTGGTTCTATCATACAAGCGATTTACCACTCCTCTTCTGACATGGATATGATGATGTGATCTATGATCAAGGTACAGGTTGGTGTGCGTGGGTTTTCTGTAAAGTTTTGCAGTTAGCCTTCCGCTTTCCTTCCTGTGTAGGTGGGAATCAGAAAGGGCAACGATCCAATCACTTCAAGCTCCATGGTAAATTTTATGGATGGCCTGATGTTGTTCAGATGGTCCAACAACTCCTGCTAACTTCCCTTCTTCACAATGCAGAAGGTATCATCCACATATCTCTTCCAAAATCTTGGCTTCAGTGGGGGCAGTTGTGAGTGCCAATTCTCACAGAGAATTTCATATAAAGGTTGGCTACCACTGCAAATACTGGAGAATCCATTGCCTCACCCTCTTTCTGCTCATAGTATTTTTCTTGATACCTGGATTTCAGGCACAACTCCAACAGTTCAGAAATCCTGTCAGCACCTAGTAGTCCTCTCACGCAAGCTCTTGTCTTAGGTCAACGTTCCATCCACGGCCTCATCTATGGGAACATTGGTAAAAAGAGAAACTGACAAGACACTCATCCTGTGCCAAACATTCACCTTGAATAAACTCGATAAATTACGCAGAATCCTTGACATATGTACTTGTATTTCCAGCTAGAGGTGATGTCAATTAATGTGCTATGAACTTGGAAAGATCATACGATGAAGTACGTATACAAGACACTAACTGGAACCTTGGGTTTAAATATCTGCATTGGTCTACTTCCAGTGGATGAATAATACAGTTGTTAGTTCTCCCATCTTCTTAATACAGGATTCACCTTGCTTTCCTGAGCCTTGGATCCTTCTTCAGTTTGTCATCATAACTGTTGTCTTCCCATTGTCTGCTGGTAAGATCATGATGTCTTCCATCTTCCTCTGTTCTCTCAGGGCCTTTCTCTGTTCCTTCGTCAGGTTTTCCTTTGGTTTCCTTGCTCTTCTCAAATTCCACATTATTATTCTTCCTCAAAGCTCATGTGCCTTGTTATCCTGCAGATTCCTGGCCATCTCTTCCACTGCAGCTATGGTATCCATCAAGGTACTTGGAAAAGGTTTCTCTCCAAAAAGTGTCTCCAGCTTATTTTGATGGTTTTGTTTGGATTTGCTGTAAATCTTCTTGCTGCTCCCCTACAAAGAGTATGAATCCTCTGATAGTCACTTCCTAGTGCTGGTTCCAGTTTGGCTTCCAGATCTTGACACTCAGCTGTTTATGAGCAAGGTGTATATAGCAGTAATAGCAAGTGCTCCAGTCTCTCCATGTTAATACTTTACAGGCACAGAGAGTTTGGTATGGGCAAGGTCAGTAATAGCAAGTGCTCCGTGTCTCTCCATGTTAATACTGTACAGGAGAGTTTGGTATGGGCAAGGTGAGGCAGTAATAGCAAGTGCTCTGTGTCTGTCCATATTAATACTGTACAGGAGAGTTTGGTATGGGCAAGGTGTAGCAAGTACTCTGTGTCTCTCCATGTACTTTACAGGCACAGAGAGTTTGGTATGGGCAAGGTGTAGCAGTAATAGCAAGTACTCTGTGTCTCTCCATGTACTGTACCGGCACAGAGAGTTTGGTATGGGCAAGGTCAGTAATAGCAAGTGCTCCAGTCTCTCCATGTTAATACTGTACAGGCACAGAGAGTTTGGTATGGGCAAAGTCAGTAATAGCAAGTGCTCCGTGTCTCTCCATGTTAATACTGTACAGGCACAGAGAGTTTGGTATGGGCAAGGTCAGTAATAGCAAGTGCTCCGTGTTTCTCCATGTTAATACTGTACAGGAGAGTTTGGTATGGGCAAGGTGTAGCAGTAATAGCAAGTACTCTGTGTCTCTCCATGTTAATACTTTACAGGCACAGAGAGTTTGGTATGGGCAAGGTCAGTAATAGCAAGTGCCCCGTGTCTCTCCATGTTAATACTGTACAGGAGAGTTTGGTATGGGCAAGGTGAGGCAGTAATAGCAAGTGCTCTGTGTCTGTCCATATTAAAACTGTACAGGAGAGTTTGGTATGGGCAAGGTGTAGCAAGTACTCTGTGTCTCTCCATGTACTGTACCGGCACAGAGAGTTTGGTATGGGCAAGGTCAGTAATAGCAAGTGCTCCGTGTCTCTCCACGTTAATACTGTACAGGAGAGTTTGGTATGGGCAAGGTGTAGCAGTAATAGCAAGTACTCTGTGTCTCTCCATGTTAATACTTTACAGGCACAGAGAGTTTGGTATGGGCAAGGTCAGTAATAGCAAGTGCTCCGTGTCTCTCCATGTTAATACTGTACAGGTACAGAGAGTTTGGTATGGGCAAGGTCAGTAATAGAAAGTGCTCCGTGTCTCTCCATGTTAATACTGTACAGGTACAGAGAGTTTGGTATGGGCAAGGTGCAACAGTAATAGCAAGTGGTCCATGTCTCTCCATGTTAATACTGTACAGGCACAGACAGTTTGGTATTGGTAAGGTGTATATAACAGTAGTCTCTCCATGTTAATACTGTACAGGCAAATAAATTATCAGCAGATGATAAGAAGCAACTAATCAAGTGATATGTTTCAGTATGAAAAAAGAACTGGCATTTGGTTTGCCAAATAAGCATATAATTATAATATGCATAATATATAATATAATACAATATAATATATAAATGAGTTATAAATCATGTGTCGGTCATGTGATATACCAGAAGTTAAAACTGAATCTGTGAAGTTCCCTATTCCCTATAAGGAGCTAATGCTTGCCTTTCTTCTCAAATATTCCTTAAACCTCACAGTGGCATACCTGAAACAAAGACGGCACATTTGTATGATATAATAATACAATTACAGACGTCATTCAAGAGAAAATCAGAGACTGCAAAAATCTTCGCCACTTCATTGGCAACAATACATGTTGCGCAACTTGTGGGCTGTCGTTGCCAATGTGAAGCACACATGTATGGATATAGCTGAACAAGATGGCTGACAGTCTCAAGTACCATGCCATTTCTGACAATGATAGCTACCTAGCGACGTTTAAACTCACCAGATCATATCACAAAACCAAAATCAAATTGGTTGGTCTGTAACTCATGTTTAAACTCGATAATATTTCGTGAAAATACTCTTTTTTTTTAAAAGTTTTCATGTAAACCTACTTAAGGGAGAGACAGGCAAACCTAGGGGGAACCCCACCTGTTTGGAGGAGTGAGTGAATGATGATGTAATGGCACGCGTGTAATCCTATTAAGAGAGAGACAAGCAAACCAAGGGGAAACCCTGTCTCTTTGGGGGAGGGAGGGAATGCTCGATGATGTAATGGCACGTGTGTATTGTGAAGCATGGTGAAGTGGTTGATGGTGCACATATTCTATGAGCTTATTCTGGGTGCATGCCATCGTGTCATCATTCCAGAATATGTCATGGAGCATGTGCACTCCCAATTACTCCACCATGCTGCATGCTGCACAGGCCCGTAGCCAGAAAAATGAGTGGGGGGGTTCTGTTGGTGAATATTGGGACCTTTTGGGTCTCTAAGCGACCCAAGGGGGAAGGTGTGGTAGGGGAATGTGCTCTCTCCTGTGCAAATATCGGAAACAAAATAAGCATTCTAAACATAATAATAAATGACTATTTATTATGAGATTAAACTAGAGATTAAACTATCTAATAAGAGTTTCAAGTTCCATTCTCCTTGGGTGTAAGTGTTCAAATATTTCAACAACTTCATCCAGATTAATTGTTGTGTCATAATGTACATGTAAGAGTGCTAGAGATGTCAGGCGTTCTTGGTTCATAGATGCTCTTAGGTAATTGTTGAGACGTTTAAGTGTACTGCCACTTCTTTCACATTCACAAGATGTTACTGGCAGAGTGCATGCGATTTGCAAGAGAACATGAATGTTTGGAAAAAATGCTGCATCACAATCCTTCAAGGCACTAGATGGTGTGTGATTTCCAGCGAGTGAGTTCAGTTTCTATTAGTTCTGGTGATGGCAAATCCTGGTGATAAGTTTCAACAACTGTGCTGATATCAAATTATCTTGTGGTAATCAGAGATGGTACAAGTTCCAGAAGAGATGAAGCAGTTGCTGACAATGATGAGAACCTTTCATTTAAGCTAGTGCAGATATGGTCAAGGAATGGAATAGCAAGTTACTCTTGAAGTAATCAAATACTGATTCTGCTGTTGCATTACCAAGGTGCTGCTGTCTGCTTGCTATCCTTGGCTTACTCGGGGTGGTGCCCACCTTATCAGCCATCAAGACAGCCTGGTCATATACTTTCTGAAAGTTTTCTTCTCCTTGCTTTTTTAGGTGCAAAAAAGAAGTTAGCCTGGCAGTTCTTGGCTGCCTTTTTCAGTTCTCTCTTTCTTTGCTGGGACCTACCAGGCATACTTGATTCTTCACCACATGTTGTCAGCTTTTCTTTAAATGACTTTTAACAAACCACAAATTAACCAACACAAATTCATTGTAGATGTACTCCATGATGTGGTTAACACCATTGTAGCTATGTGTAATTCTTTAATTAAGTAGCTTTGTGAAAGCAATATTTGAAAGTGTGAACCCAATTGGAAATGTGGACCCAATTAAAAGGGTGGACCCAACTGAAAGGGTGGACCTCACAGCCAGTGGGGGGGTTCTAGAGAACCCTGAGAACCCCCTCTGGCTACGGGCTTGAATGCATGTACAGAGCAATGGTGGTTGCAATGAGGGGTGGCTGCTTGTACAAGTGGTCCTCTACTACTGTTTACTATGCGCAATCACATGACACTCCTAGCTGGTCTACGCATCACATGACACTCCTAGCTGGCCTATCACATGGCTGGCCTATGCATCACATGACACTCCTAGCTGGCCTATCCATCACATGACACTCCTAGCTGGCCTATCCATCACATGACACTCCTAGCTGGTCTATCCATCACATGCCACTCCTAGCTGGCCTATCCATCACATGACACTCCTAGCTGGCCTATCCATCACATGACACTCCTAGCTGGCCTATCCATCACATGACACTCCTAGCTGGCCTATCCATCACATGACACTCCTAGCTGGCCTATCCATCACATGACACTCCTAGCTGGCCTATCCATCACATGACACTCCTAGCTGGCCTATCCATCACATGACACTCCTAGCTGGCCTATCCATCACATGACACTCCTAGCTGGCCTATCCATCACATGACACTCCTAGCTGGCCTATCCATCACATGACACTCCTAGCTGGTCTATCCATCACATGACACTCCTAGCTGGCCTATCACATGACACTCCTAGCTGGCCTACCCATCACATGACACTCCTAGCTGGCCTATCCATCACATGACACTCCTAGCTGGCCTATCCATCACATGACACTCCTAGCTGGTCTATCCATCACATGACACTCCTAGCTGGCCTATCCATCACATGACACTCCTAGCTGGCCTATCCATCACATGACACTCGTAGCTGGCCTATCCATCACATGACACTCCTAGCTGGCCTATCCATCACATGACACTCCTAGCTGGCCTATCCATCACATGACACTCCTAGCTGGCCTATCCATCACATGACACTCCTAGCTGGCCTATCCATCACATGACACTCCTAGCTGGCCTATCCATCACATGACACTCCTAGCTGTATCTAGCTATAACTAGACTATAGTCCTGTGTCCACCTGCATTATTCCGGGAAACTCCCATGTATGTCTGTTAGTGTACTCATATGCAAACACAGAACATGATTAGCAGTGGGCGTGGCTCACGAGATGTAGTCAAACTGTATGAGAGAGTAATGAGCTTGTATTAATCCCCAAAGAGTCCAGAACAAGTGAGAAGCCTGGAGAAAAGAGTTGAACACAACTAGTCACAACTTATTTAGTTACTGTCATTCTAGCATATCACATCTCTTCCATCTCTACACATGTAACTAAGCTTGAGTAGAGTTGAACATTGCAAGTCACAACCCACCATTTTATAATTAGTTACACTCACATTCATTTTATCATTATTGACGCTATTATTCATTTTATCATTATTTACAAATCACATTCATTTTATCATTCATTTATCATTATTTATACTCTTATCATTATTTACACTCTTATCATTATTTACACTCTCGTTCATTTTATCATTATTTACACCCTCATTCATTATTTACACTCTCATTTTATCATTAGTTACATTCTTATTCATTATCTACACTCATTAATTTTATCATTATTTATACTCCATTCATTTTATCATTATCTACACTCTCATTAATTTTATCATTATTTATACTCTTCATTTTATCATTAGTTACACTCTTATTCATTATCTACAATCTCATTAATTTTATCTTTATTTACACTCACATTTACTTACATTCATTTTATCATTATTTACACCATCATATTTACAGTCATTCATTTTATCATTAGTTACATATTTTACACATTTTCACTCTCATTCATATTTACACTCTCATTCATTTATTAATCAGTTATCCTCTCATTCATTTTATAATTATTTACACATTTTGCCATCAAATGACTAGGACAGAACTATTGCAGGAGGGCCACTACACACAAGCAAACTCACCAGTGTAAATGTGCTGACTTCCTTATATAGAGCCTCCACCTCTAGGCTGCTATGCAACCCGCCTTCATTGGTTAATAACACTGCAATATAATAACATGGCAATAAACATTATTGTGTAGAAAGGTTTATTGATATGTTGAAAGAAAGGAAACAAGACTACTCCTATTGACCATAACCAGTTAGATGACCCTTTACCATTTAAAATAATACTTGTTTGTTTTTCTGTTTATTGGACATTGTATAAGTTAATATATTTACACAATCATTATACTGTAAGTTCAATATTGGTGTATATAATGATAAAGGGCAGTATATGTGTACATAATAGTAAAGGGTCACCATTTAAAATCATACACACAATCATTGTACTGTAAGTTCAGCATCAGTGTATATAATGATAAAGGGCAGCATCTGTGTACATAATGGTAAAGGGACATCAAATTCATATACACAATCATCACATCTGTGTAAATAATGGTAAAGGGTCGACATCTGGTTCTGGTCGGTTTAACATGTCAATCCAATACAGTGATTGGTTTGCATTTTATACACCTTCTCGATAATCAATTAAATTTGCTCAAGGTTTTGCTGGGCTGCCCCAGTCCTCTAGGATAAGAAGTAAAATGTAAAATATTTTGGAAGTTCTTTTGTCTCCTGTACATAGTAGAGGACACAGAGGTCAACAAAGTCCAACTTGGACACTGCAAATATCAGCACATGCCATGTCTTCTTGGAATTGTGACTAATCCCATGCACGCAATCTTGTCTGCTACATAAACTTCAGCACACACTATATCTTGTTGTTATTCTTGCTGTAGAGACTGCCATAACCTTCTCTAAGAACTTAACAGTTGCATAGGAAAACTCTACCAACTAAACAGCAAATGCTTTTGGTAAGGGACAAGCTACAATCTCCTTTGGACTTGATATAGTTTCTCAGGAGCACAAACCTAATAGCTGAAACTGAGTGTCGGTCATCCATTGCTACCCACACCTTTTCCCACAATTGAGAAACAGAGTGAGCGTGGATGTGCATCAACATTTGGAGTCTTAAGCTATTAGCTAATGATTTTATGAATGGACCAATTGCATGCAGGTCATGCATGGACAAAAGAAGCGTTATCTTCATGGAGACAAGCCTTGAGGTCAATTTCATGGTTCTTGATATATTTTTATGGGGGGAGGAGTTTTCTGGTTGACCACCTTAACGAAGGACTTAGGCACCTTGGAAGCTAATATTGGCCAAAACCATTGTGTTTAAGCAGCTGAGAAGCTACCCTGTGTGAGTTTTAGCTGACATATGAGCTGTGTTTTTTTAGGATCACTAATTTGAATGGGGCATGCAATCGCACTGCCCAACTATAACCTTCACAACCCTCACAGAGTGTAAAGGTCACAATAGTCATCCTACATTTACTAACAGTCCACTATTGACACTCACAATATCAGCAGGTGAGGTTAAAGGTTATCTGTGTTCACACTGCTACACTAGGTAAGGATCATCAGACATATTACACTGCTACACAAGGTAAGGATCATCAGAGACATTCACACTGCTACAAAAGGTAAGGATCATCAGACACAAGCACACTACTACATTAGTTATCAGAGGCATTCATAATACTACACTACTGACTAGGTAAGAATCCTCAGAGACATTCACAATATCATCAGGCGAGGTTAAAGGTTATCTGAGAAAATCAAACTACTTAAGGATCATAGACATTTACACTCTAGGTAAGGATCATCAGAGACATTCAGACTTCAGGTAAGGATCATAAGAGACATTCACAATATCATCAGGCAAAGTTAAAGGTTACAAATTCACTGCTACACAAGGTAACTTTACTATACTGGGTAAGGATCATCATAGACATTTCAGGCAGTTCACACTGCTATACAAGGTAACTTTACTATACTGGGTAAGGATCATCATAGACATTTCAGGCAGTTATCTGAGAAATTCACACTGCTATACAAGGTAAGGATCATCATAACCATGACATCACAACTTCACACTACACACAAGGTAAGGATCTTCAGAGAGACTACCTCGCTTATTCACACTACTATGCACAAGGTAAGGATCATCAAAGACAAAACACTGACAAGCCACTCCACATATCCCATGCGTTCCTCACCGCTGTCCATTAGTTGTCTTCTCTTGCTGAGGTAGTGGTGGAGCCATTTCTTCTGGAAAGCTTCGTTAGGATAGAGGTCATAGTTCATATCACCTGCACCTGAACAATAACGGTAAGACTTAGGAACCACCCTTTCTCTGATTTTAAGATATTGAATAAGAAGCCCCTCCCATATTCACCTGCAAATGCACAGAAATGGTCAGCGATGTCGAAGGCGAGAAAGTTAGGCCCACCATACTCGTGGTCCACCAGGTGCATCTCACCTAGCATTTGAATGCACATGTTAAACGTAATCCATCTGTCACCATGGTGATACACATGTTAATCGTAACCCATACCCTGTCACCATGGTGATGCACATGTTAATCGTAACCCATATGCTGTCACCATGGTGATGCACATGTTAATTGTAACCAATATCCTATCCCATGGTGATGCACATGTTAATCATAACCCATATGCTGTCACCATGGTGATGCACATGTCAATCGTAACCCATGTCACCGTTGTAACCCGCTGTAACCATGGTGATGCACATGTTAATTGTAACCCATATGTCACCATGGTGATGCACATGTTAATTCTAACCCATATCCTATCTCCATGGTGATGCACATGTTAATCATAACCCATATGCTGTCACCATGGTGATGGACATATTAACCATAATACATACCCTGTTACCATAGTGATGCGCATGTTAATCGTAACCCATACGCTGCACCATGGTGATACACATGTTAATCATAACCCATATGCTGAGCTTTACCAACATGACTAGGGATAAATGGCTAATATATATGGTATGATTACTTGACACGGTTCGCACCAACATGACTAGGACCTGTAATGCTAATATATATGGTAAGATTACTTGGCACTGCTTTGCACCAATGTGACTAGGGATAAATGGACCTGTAATGCTAATATATATGGTAAGATTACTTGGCACTGCTTTGCACCAATGTGACTAGGGATAAACGGACCTGTAATGTAATGGTTCTATAAGTATTGGTGGTGGTTTAATACACAGATTTTGACCTTCACCACTAATCCTCTCATCAACATTTCCAGATTACACTGCCTGATCTCACCTGTTGGTTCATCAAAGACAAGGTTAGCAATGAGTACATCATTATGGCAGAATACTATTGGAGAATGGGTGGAGGCAGTTAGAGTACGCAGCCAATCAACTTCAGTCTGTAGAGCTTCAATGCTACCAAATCCCTCCACAAACCTATTGGAGAATGAGGAGGAATTTGGGAGGTGGTGATGGTGAGGAGGAAGAGAAGGAGGTGGAGGTCAAGGAATGGGTAGGTAAGGTGTGTAGTTACACATGTGAGTAACTAGTAATCTACATGACACATGTGAGTAACTAGTAATCTACATGACACATGTGAGTTACTAGTAATCTACATGACACATGTGAGTAACTAGTAATCTACATGACACATGTGAGTAACTAGTAATCTACATGACACATGTGAGTAACTAGTAATCTACATGACACATGTGAGTAACTAGTAATCTACATGACATGTGAGTAACTAGTAATCTACATGACACATGTGAGTAACTAGTAATCTAGATGTGAGTATCTAGTAATCTACATGACACATGTGAGTAACTAGTAATCTACATGACACATGTGAGTAACTAGTAATCTACATGACACATGTGAGTAACTAGTATCTACATGACACATGTGAGTAACTAGTAAACTACATGACACATGATGACATATTCGAGCAACTAGCAATCTATATGATACATGTGAGTAACTAGTAATCTACAACTAGTAATCTACATGACACATGAGTAACTAGCAATGTGATTAACTAGTAATCTACATGACACATGTGAGTAACTAGTAATCTACAAAACACATGTGAGTAACTAGTAATCTACATGGCACAAGTGAGTTACTAGTAATCTACATGGCACGTGTGAGTAACTAGCAATCTACATAACACATGTGAGTAACTAGTAATCTACATAACACATGTGATTAACTAGTAATCTACACGGCACAAGTGAGTAACTAGTAATCTACATGGCACAAGTGGTTACTAGTAATCTACATGACACATGTGCAATCTACATGGCTGCAGTCATGGAATTTGAATCAGTAGGTGGGGACTATATAAAATCAGTGTTGCTTCCTTGGTTTAACTCACTGTCTACCATAAATGTCTGAGGCCCCAACTCTTGAGCATAAAATATAAGATGAACTTCAAGTGTTAAACATTAAATCTATCACCTGAAAATGTCCAGTAAATTCTCTCAACGAACTCTCAGTTGGTATAATACAAGGACTTTCTCAATAATTAACTTGAATAGACTCACTCAGTGTTTAGCCTAGACGTCTTTGTCAGGAATCATGTTGATATACGATAGTCACAACAGAATACTTTGACGGGATGGAGAAGCTAAATGGAGTTTATTCTAATTTAGTACTACCACAACTGTTCTCATGAATGGTGACTGACTGGCCCTAACTGGTACTTCCGGAATCCTCTCAGTTGAAAAGGGATTCTCACCAGGAATCATACCCAGTCCTGTTACTCTTGGGAGATGATTTATTTATTTGCAACAAGTTTAGTTGCAAACACAAATGATGTATATTCTAATGTAATCCATGTAGTGCACTCTCAGTTGGCATGTTATATAACATTAATGAATTTCTCTTAATGAACTTGACGTGTCTCAGGCTGTGTCAACTTGGCCCTCTAGCCTTCAGCAGGACTAGTGAGACTCAGGCATCGATAGCTAGGAATGTAGGGGGCAGGGGTATCAAGTTTTGTGATATTTTGAAATATAATTGCTGTATCAAATCAAAATTAGATGTCTAGGCATACTCTTTTGTGAAGGAATTGGGGAGGAAGTTACGTGCATCTACCAGAGATGTCAACTCCAGGAGGTACCTCCTTCAACATCTGTCTGTGGCGATACAGAGGGGGAATGCTACAGCAATTTTGGGCATGGCTATTATCATTTTGTGTGTGTGTTAATTTGATTCTTTATAACTAGCATGTGTTAATTAGGTGTTAATGAACTCTGTATATTTGTTAAATAATAATAATAATAATAATTACTTATTACTATTATTATTATTATTATTATTATTATTATTATTATTATTATTATTATTATTATTATTATTATTATTATTATTATTATTATTATTATTATTATTATTATTATTATTATTATTATTATTATTATTATTATTATTATTATTATTATTATTATTATTATTATTATTATTATTATTATTATTATTATTATTATTATTATTATTATTATTATTATTATTATTATAAAATAGTCGTATAATTTATTTCAGCAGTTGTAATTTTGTAAGTCTGAAAAATAAGTAAGTATATATAAATAAAAATTAGGTTAATCACTACTTGTTAATTCTGTCTGCTGAGTTTTGTAAGAGTTCTTTCTATCCGGTATTTTTAGCCCAGTATTCGACCGTCTCAAAACCTGCCTGAATTGGTTTAAACCAGCAGCAGGTAGTTTTATAGAGCAGGGCTTTCTCTAGCCACAGATAACGATGGCCAGCAACCAGTATTTTAACCAATCAGGCACTCAGGTTTTAAAGTGCCCCATTTTGGCTGCATGCATAGTTATACCCATGCAGCTTTTTTAATACCAAATGAGAGCACACCAAACATTTGAGCTACATATCAAGTTCATAGAGTGAAGTGTTTTGAATTTATGGAGCTCTAAAGTTGTAACCACAAGGTTTATGAAACCATGGTTGTCAGGATGGTTTCACCATAATTATCTGCCTACAAGATTTTGTGAAGATTTGTCAAATTACTTTCTAAAATGTTGGCCTTTGACAGCTGACCTTTCCAAGCTTTGGTGGTTGTTCTCTTTGATATACATACTTCACCTACTTACAGAGTCAGCCATTTCTATAGTGCAGTAGCTGAGATACCTGCACTATGTTGACATCGTGACTCATTCATTTCTACAGTGTTTATGTAGCGCTAGCAGAGGTGCCTGCTATGTTGCTATCCTGCCATCCAGGGGGGGGGGGGGGGGGGGTTAATGAGGGGGAGGGAGGGTTTAGAGGGAAAAAGTAAGGGGTAAATTGAGAGTAACGCCACCTGAAATAGAAGTACAAAGCAAATACAAAAAGAAATAAAAGGAGAAATAAGGGTAGGGGGAAAAGTGGGTGGAAAAAGTGAAGTAAGGCTCTGTCTGGAATTGAACCAGTAACCATGAGTACCAAAGTGAATGACAGGGTTTCCTGCTTTTAGTGCCGATTTCTCAACTTTCACTTGTTGTGAACTTTAAGATGGAAGGGGAGGGGAGGACGCCTCCATTTTCCACACATTTTACAAAAACTTGTGGTTACTACTTTATAGCTCCATAGATTCTGCAAACTTCATGGTATGGACTTGATATATAGCTCAAAAGATAGGTCTCTTTGTGTGCTTTCTTTTTAATACTAAAATATTTTTATAGGTATAACTATAGCCAAGTTATTGGAGCTAAAGTGGGGATACCTCAATCTCCCCCCCCCCCCCCCCCCCCCCCTATGCAATGCCCAGATTGCCAAGTGCAAGAGAGCAGAATGCAATTAGTTCAGTGTGTTTCATTAGGCGCTAAAGTACGTGGTTAAGCGTGCGGTTGGGAAATTAAATTTTAACGAAATTCATTTTCCAACCGGGCGCTTGGCCACGGACTTACGTTTTAGCGCCTAATGAAACCACTTGTTGAATAGAGTAGGGCTTTCTCTAGCCACTGGTGCTAATTTAGGTTCTCTAGCACTTGGCAATATTTATGTGGTAAAATCAGGCACTTTGGATTTTGAACCCCTCCAGTAACTTGGCTACAGTTAAACCTATGGAAAATGTTTTAGTATTAAAAGAGAGAACACAGATGGACCTATCTTTTGAGCTATATATTAAGTCCACACCATGAAATTTGCAGAATCTATGGAGCTATAAAGTGGTAACCACAAGTTTTTGTAAATATTTGTTAAAAAAATGGAGACATCCCCCCTAGACATTCAAAAGTTGCTCTTTGGTAACCTGCACGTATTGGAGGGCTTCACTCACATACATGCACACACATATAACATCACAAACACAAGTTTTTGTAAATATTTGTAAAAAAATGGAGGCATCCCCCCTAGACATTCAAAAGTTGCTCTTTGGTAGCCTGCACGTATTGGAGGGCTTCACTCACATACATGCACACACATATAACATCACAAACACATGCACACACACACACATAACATCATGCACACATATTCACACACATGCACACACATAATGATATACACACAGACATGGACAAGAATCATAGCTTCCACACTTTGCTGTGTGCAGGTAGCAAATACCCCACCAGCCAGTGTTTGAGCCTACATCCTCTAGTATTGTCTACGTCAACAATAATTGAATCTACAAAGTGCATCACATGACTGCTGTCTGACCCAATATCCTGTCACGAGCACTGAGCACGTAAACATATTTGTAAACATAAACCTATCAAGTTCCATGTTCTGTTATCTATGGATGACCACCATTGTGACATTCCTTATGTGATGATATCACCTACATAAAGCAGGTTGTTAAAAATACTTTAACTCGCTAAACTTTTCTGAACTTATATTCTTCACAGAAGTATAGCAATGGTTCAAAGCAGGTCTCTGACCTATCACTTCTAGCTGTGAAAAATGCCTTGCTCATTCTGCTGTTATTTCACATGCACTAGCATTCCTTTACCCAATTCCTTGTTAAGAAATCAAGGCCTAACATAAAGAGAGTCAGTCGTTTGGAAATTGTTTGGTAAATTTGTTATGATTGGGACCTATGGTTTAAAAGCTTAAGAAAGACAATTAAGATAAAATTATATTTTAACTTTTTGGGGTCACCAAGCTTGTTAAAAGTGTAAGACACTGGAAGCATTCTTGGAGATGAATGAAGAAGAGAACACAATTATGCTGTTAAGAAGGTAAAGTGTTTGGGGGGGGGGGGGGGAGGGGGGATAGAGGCTCCACTATTTTATTAGAGAGTCCACTATTCTATTAGAGGTTCCACTATTTTATTAGAGGTTCCACTAATTTATTGGAGATTCCACTATTTTATTCAAGGTTCCACTAATTTATTGGAGGTTCCATTATTTTATTAGAGGTTTCACTATTTTATTAGAGTTTCCACTATTTTTAAACGTGGGACAATCATTTGTGTCTTTGTGAGAACATCATTAATTGTCCTGTGTGAATCTATTCACACCTGGAGATTCACTAATGACTGCTACATTTCTTTAGGATTAGTGCATAGTAATACGATCCTAGCATTACATTGTTATGGAGTATTATTAATGTTCCAGTGCCTGGCCGAAACACTTAGCCCTAGCTATTACCCTGGCCCTCGCCCTAGCTATTATATACCGTGGCCTTGACCCTAACCTTGGCTATTAACCTGGCCTTAACTCTAGCCCTAGCCCTAAACTGAAATTCAATACTGACCTATAGAGCTGAATCAGGAAGTATACTTTACAGTTTCTCTATAATCTGAGTATCAATTTTATCATAAGGATATGTCAGGATTGGGCAATGAGGAAGTAATTTCTGTGATCTATAACAATTTTCATGATGATATGGTATCATAAAATTTGAATGAATTGCAAAGTTTCTCTCTGTGAGCAAACAAACAAGGAAATTATTTAATCTCAGATATGGCAATTTACTGATGAGACTAACCATTCCAGCAAAGCATTAACATCACAGTATTACACGAACATTAGTCACTCTTGACAACTAATATATAGCCAGGTTGAATTATATGCTAGACTAGGATTATATTAGAGCAATCCATGTTCTTCATAAATAGTATCAGTATACCTTCTTGATTGCTGCCATTCATATTCTAGTTATTTAATTACCTCTTTTGCTGTTGAGGAGCTTCAAACCACCGAGGCACTTCCTGTATCCAGTGGTCAATCTTTAATTAAATAACACAAAAATGATGTGATCACATGCAATTTCTCTGCCACTCTTCTCTCTACTTCTCTCTCGTCGATATTCTGACATTCTTAAGTCCCACACTCTTCTCTTAAGCAGCCTGCCCTTCTTACTCCCTTGCACTTTCTTCTCCCTCTCACCTTAGCCCACACTTGTGGTTTCCTATTCTGGAAATGCTTTGGAATAGTTATTGTATGCAGTGCTGCCATCACTTCTGCAATCTTCTTCCAGACCTTCTTCTCCCTTACTTCAACCATTCCCACCTGACGACCAGGAGCAAACCCGTAACACAAACCATTCTGCAACTGTGCATACACTGGAGGTCCCAATCCAACTTCGTGCATTGCTAGCATGAAATGGATCTCATCAACTCGATCTACTAACTTCTCAGAGCCCGTACCATTTAGACGCAGCAGTACTACTTCTTCCCTGGACTCCACCAGCCCTTTCTCCTTCAGATAGATTGCCATAAGTACATTAGTATGACCTGTGTCAAACATCTTCACAGCGAGCTCTTTCTTCATCCACTCTGGTCGTGCAAGAGGTAACAGGTGAAGCTTGAAGTCATCCAGGTAAGAGTTCATGCCTATCTCCACCTGCTCCAGACATAACCAGGGTCTTGCACAGGCCTCCATTCTTAGACAAACTCAAACTAGCTACTTAGAATTTATATGAACAGGACGTGAAACAGATTTCTCCTAAGCTGACTGCCTTTCAGGAAGTAGAGAGAAGTTGTTGCGCATGGCCGTTTCTTTCTGCGCACAATCAAACGAGAGCACGGAAACGAGTGGGTGGTGATGGTCTCATCTTCCCGCTGATTTTACCTCTATTTTAGAGAGAGAGGACGACTGAAGACAATAGGTAGACAAGACAAGACCCCAGAACAGCTAGGTTTCTATTTATGTTATCTCGGCAGGGTAGTGGTTACAAAACGTAGGATTAGGAGAGAGTCATAATGGTTTATCATTGCATTCCATATAATTATGGTCATCGAGGGAAAGTCTTTGTAGCACTGATTTTTAGTAACCAAGTTTGTCTTCCAACCTCTAGCGTCTGTTTCACTTGGGAGTTCGCTTTTCCTTTATTTTGCTCCTAAGAGTGAGTCTTGGGATCCCAGTTATGAGGAATATTTGTTTCCAAGAGTAGTACCTCTTTGGGGGAAGGATGATAGTAGGCTATCACTGGCTCTGTGCCATGATAATTATATTTTCAACTCAGTTTGTCTGAGTTTGTCTGTTGTCTGTCTGTTAGCAGATTATACAAAACTTACAGATGCATCTTCATGAAATTTTATGGACAGAGTCCATGTATATAATTATATGTTCACCTAGTGATAGTTTTTGGCAGTTAGGCACAGTAGAATACTGCCATGCTTCCATATTCACCTAGTGGTGATGTTGGCGGTATCCCCATGACTGTACAGTAGAATACTGCCATGTTTCCATGTGCCTCTACCTTGTTGTGAAGCTATAGGTCAGTTGTTCAGAACATGCAGTGAAGTAGGTAACTTGATGAGCAAAGATCACATTTTGCGACCTTTTTCTCTTCTCATCACTTCAAGTTTAGAGGTGTAGGTAAGGTGTAGGAGGCTTCACACAGGATGAAGGACAGGTGCCCAGCTGGAACATATATATTTTTCTAGGTGAGACTCTCCCAACAGGTGTATCTATATAGGAAAATGTTTTCACTAATAATCTTTGTGAATTTGTCCGACAGTAAGAACAATCATATAAATTGTCAGTAGCACATGCTACTTGCAGTAGCTGTCCAAATGATATATTTTTCTTTTCTTGCTATGCATTATGTCATGAGCAGTATTTGCACAGAGTGCTTTCTGGTACATAAGGGATATTACCAAGGTCTAAAGTAAGTTGTATAGTTTGCAGGCACCAGGCAGAGAGGCACTAGTGTGCTATATAGTGATTGTTGAGCTTTTGTCGTATGTTGAGTATGTGCTAGTTGGATATATAGATATATAGTAGTGATCAGATGAAGATATTATGTTTCAATGGGATCTATGAATACAAGTTGAGATGACAAATGAAAAAAATTTTTTTTAGAAGATTTTCATGTCAAATACCTGTGTTGCCATGAAGCCATTTTAGGAGAAACATGACATTCAGATGAAACGACAGGCTCAATGCTCAATTATTATTATTAGTGAGTGATGACCTGCTCACTGTTGCTCAAGTGAAGGCAATAGTTTATCCGTACATTAACCATAGAATCTGTTCTAAATATACAAACTAGAAAAAATTATGAAAGTGGTTTAATTAAGTGAATGACCTTAATGGTAGCAGTGTATGGGTGCTCAACACAACCTCAAACTTCACACTGTCTAATTTCATTCCGAGTTTTATGTTGTAAAATAAGCTAAGAAGATGTCTACTACTCACTCAGTGACGGTTCCTAGTTTGGATTTGGAGAAGGTATGGAACTTTTTAGATAGTAGGAAGAGGTGAGGACCTCAGTTTGTGACCTTCCTGATCATGAAGAGGGCATGGTTACAGCCATTTACTGGTGGAGGGAGAATTTACATAGCTGGAGCTACAGCTATCTATTTAGCTTATTGCACTGTTAGTTATATCCAGTGCCTCTGGTGTTGAACAGCCTCTGGAAACACTGAGTGATAGCAGTTATGGAATTCCAGTATTCACTTCAACCCAACATTCAATTCTGAGAAAGAACAGCTTCCTAGAAGCAGAATAAGAAGAGGCATCCGAGGAAATGTTCTCATGGACTAAGGTGTCATACTGGGAAATAGATGTAAGGAAATACCTATTTAGAGGTTAATGTCAAAGTAGATTAGGTGAAGGTGTTACATGCCGAAGGAATACCTCATATCAATACTCGTGAGATCATAACTTGTCTTACACTCACTTAATGCTCTATATGAACCTGTTGCTAGTTGTGTAATAAAACTAACTCAACACTTGATTTCTTAAAGATGGAATGCAAGAACTCATATACATATCCAGGGATGATGCACTATATTATTGAATTTAGTTGGCTTATTATTTGGGGGCAGTTGGAAATACTGCATGTATTACAGGCTATATAGGAGGGATACATTATTATTCTGATGGTAGAGTTTTGCTGGATAGAGCTTAATCAGCAGAAATAAAGTTGTAGTCTCTTATTTGTAAGTGATGCTGACAAAAGACATTAGTTACTGCTTGTGTAAAAGTTCGACCAAATTATACAAGTCAGCTCTAAATCTCTATAGAACTCCTTGGTGAAATCAGAGGGCTAATTCCCAATGTGCCAAATGTCAAGAGTGGGACTGTCAAGTGGGGATTCAAGGCGTGATGTTTGTGTGACACTGAAGCAATTGATTTACAGTGTCCAGAGGAAAGCAAAGAGAGGTACACACTAGCAAGTAATGGTTCAAGAATGGATATGTGAAATCCATCTAAATGAGGTGGAACAATTATAATAAATGCCGAGTCCTTTGGGACCATCACACCTTGGTGCAGTACAAAAATTAATAAATAAATTAAAAAATAACGACAGTAAATGAGGAAGTTGACTTGCTCTGTAATAAACACTGTGACATACATATCCAAGTTAATTCTATGTTAATGAGTTATAATGGCTTAGTTATGGTGGAGTAAGGGGGAGGCCATAAATCGGTCACTTCCTCCTTTTCCAGCACTTCACTACACACTATAAAATGCACCCACGCACTTCCAGGATCTTCTGATTAGTCACACCCTCCACCTCCTTCCCAAGCAACAATGCCACCACCCCCTTACTGCCCACCATCTCAAACTCCTCCAACCATATTCCAGCTCCCTCAATTCCATCCAGCTCATTCATTAACATTTTCTGTTACCTTCCAAATTCATCACAGTCTATAAGAAAGTTCCCCTCTTCCTTTCTGTCACACAACATGCATCAATCATCACTACACAGCCTACATTGCTTCTTGTCCTGCAATAGGCCTGCTGACCCTGTCCTCAATCTAAACCTCACTCCCTCATATCCCTGTAATGACTTTCTGCTCCATCACCGTTTTCCAACCTATACCACTTCAAACTGCTCATACTCGCGGCATCCTCCCCCCAATCACACATATTTCTCTTCACATTCCATTGCTTCACTGACCCTAGCTCAGTATTCAGATGGTATTTCCTCCTCAATTCTTCCCACCATCCTATCCTGCTAGCCACTCTTACCTTGTCTGCCACAATTATTACCAGTCTACCCTTCTGCACCTGTCAAGCCTCCCACCTTAGAGTATTTTTTTCTCCTTCCTCCTCTCTGCGAACTTCCTCCATTCCAAGCACTGCCACTCCTGCAACTATGTTGCTAGCCCCTACTAGGTTTCTTTCTACTCTCAACTGAGCTGACTCTAATTTCCTACAGGTAGCCTGTCCTGTCAGCCACTTCTGCAGCATGTTCCAGGCTTTGCTTAGCTAACATCTCCCACACCATCCCGCCTCTATCCACTTCTGTTTTTCCATTCACTTTACTCATCCACATACACCACATTTTCAATCCATTCCTCTGCTTTAATCTTCATTTTCCAAGTGTACATCCACTCACAGTTTCTCATCAAACCACATACCCAGGAAACTGAACACTTCCACTACTTTCAGCTCCTCTCCATCAATATTCCACTTCACACTATTCCTCCCTTTCCCAGACCATTACCTTACTCTTACTCTCATTAAACTTCAACTTCCATCTTATCGCATAGTTCTGAACCATATCCAACATCTCTTGCAACTCCACTCCTGTTCCAACCAAAAGCACAATATCATCAGCATGGAGCAATGCACCACACCATGTACCATCCACCTTCAATCCCAGCTCAATTCCCTCTAGTTCATCCACCATTCCTGACACATACAATCATGTTGGTGACAAAGATCACCCCTGCCTAAGTCCCCTCTCTATTCCAAACTACCTTGACTCGATCTGATACTATCCTAGCTTCCATCACATTGTAGAGGCCTTCATACATTTGTACAAATGTCTCTTCCACTCCTGCTTGTCTCATTGTGTTCACAAACCCTCCCTACACACTCTGTCATAAGCCTTACTGAGGTCTAGAATATCTAGGTAAGACAATCCCTACCATTTTCTGAATCTCACATATCCTTAGGAAACACAACTGGTATGTGCATCCCCACTTCCTTCTGAAGCCTCCCGTGCCTCCGTGAAAACTTACCCTCACAAAACTTCTCTGGTAAAAACCTTTGCTACACAACTCTCCAATGATACAGTGCAATCACTTCTATCAAGGTGGAATCAACAAACTCCCCATCCAATCCTCCGGACAGCACTCCTCCTCAGCACCATGTTCAGCAAATCCACTAATACTTATACCATCTTCCACCCTCCATACGTCATCATCTCATAAGTACTCCATCTGGTCCTGGAGCTTTCCCCCTCTTTAGACTCTTCAAGATATCTACCACTCCTCCCCATCTTGCTTGTTCACACATACCCATCTCATTGCCAACCTGACATCTATCACCTGAACCAGGTATTGTAGCCACTCCTCTCTGCCAAGCTCCTCCCAGTGTCTTGCCATCTTCTCTAAAACCTCATCTTCTCCCTCTATCACTCCACCAGAGTTGGCCTTCAATCTTCCTATCTTTCTACTTTTCTTCTTTCCCTCAGGTCTGACCAAAACAGCTTGCAGCTGGTTCTACCTGTTCTCTTATTCTCCTCACTGTCTTTTCCCTTAGCTCTTTCTTCTCTTTCCTTATCAGTAGCTTCACTTTTTTCCTTAGCTTTTTATATTCATCCCATTAACATTGTGTCCCCCCATTCTTGCTGTCTTCTATTTCTTACAAATCCCTTTCCTGTCATGTATTGCTTTCCCTACTTGATCTGACCACCATCCCTTCGAGTCCCCCGGATTTTCTTCTTCCCTAAATCTTCTCTGCCACTATCAACACCTTTTCTTTCCATGCATTCCAGATGCTATTCGTTACATTGAACCCTTGCTCTTGATCTAAGCCCCTCAACTGTTCTTCCCTTCCTACAAATACTTCCTCTACTGGCTGCTGGTACCCACTCTCTATTTATTTCAATTTTACTGTTTCAACTTTCTCCTCCATACCCCCAGACCTCACTTCACACCACAGTGGGTTATGATCTGAATCAACATCATTCTTCCCAGAGTCTTCAATCTACTTTCCCAACAATCAAGCTCCTCGAAAACAATAGATAGTCAATTACCGATTTCTTCTCCACTTCCCAAGTCCACCTTCACTCACATTTCTTCATAATTATTATTCTCTACAGCCAGTCCTCCAAGCACAGCAAGTTGAGGAGCCTTCTACCAATGCTGTTTAGGGCATTTCCTCCGCCATCCTTGCATTAACATCACCCATCAGAATCCTTTCCCTTCAAACATCACTATATCTATCTGATTGTAGTGCTTCAAAAAGCATTTCCATCTCTGGTACTCTCACCCCCTCTTGGTTTACATAAGCAACACCTACCACCATTTTTTCTCTCTCTCTACTCCACATTGCACCCACGTTACACTCTCTCTTTGTCCACCTAGCATAATATTAGACAGTTTTACAATTTTTATTGCAAAAATGGCTAGAACCATTCTTAATGTATAAGCCTGTGGCAGTTACAAGCCCAGGTTCCATTCTAGAGGACAGAATAAGCCCTTACAGTGAATTACATTGATCCACTTATGCATTAAGCCTTCATGAACGAAGTGTTAGGCCTGCTCTCTTCAGTTGCTCTGCTTTTTTAGATTTTCAGAGATGACTTGTACAGACAACAGTGTTGTCAACAAATCGGTCAAGAGGAGGCTTCGACTAGGTGGGAGTCTCCGACGGTGAACTTGAGCTTGGTAGGCAGTATACAGTTTCACCTCATAAGTGTATACGGCTTCATCTGTAAGTACCCTTACCATGTGTTGGGAATGCAATTAATTGAGTTCCCTTACATGAGAACTGATAAGTGCATAATACATGCGGAGACCATTTATTGTTACAAACGAATGTACGCACAGACACTATATAGAAGCAAAAAGGTTTTCAATAGCCTAGCTCTCGTCTGTTTCTACACCAACCCCCATTTTTTCTTTTTCAGAAAATTGAACTCATTAGTGCAAGCTAGTAATGAGAATGACCTACTACTTAACAAAAAGTTTTGATCTATAATTAATCGTCTACAGCAGGGGTTCTTAACCTGAGGTCCATGAAGGGCTTCAGGGGGTCCATGAAGACCAGATAAAAAAAATTAAATAAAAATTTAGTTGATGGTTTTGTATAACGCTCAATAAGTGTGTCAAATTAAGTTCTTGAATTAAAGACTTCTCATTACAAATTACTTCTCATTACAAATTACATAATATTTATTTGTGTTGCAGCCCAAGCTCAAGTTGAAAATGTCTAAGAAGAGGAAGTACAATGAAGATTACATATCGTTTGTGCTTTTACTTCCATCACTGAACGTGCCGGACCACAAGAGCCACAGTGTTTTTGTAATATCTTACATTTGCGCATGTGACAGGAAATAACTAACAAAGAAAATACAAAGTACAGTAAATATTTACTTAACACTAATTAGTGTCACTTCCTGTGCTAACTACTAATACTAATGAGATCAGAGTCTTAGCTCAATCATCACAGTTTCATATCCTTACCATCACTAAACGTGCCGGGCCCCAAGGGCCAGTGTTTTCATATCTTTTGCTTTTATGGGCCACAGTGTTTTCTGTGTGGCAAGATTCTTCCCAATGGAAGCATGAAGCCAACAAAGCTGAAGGACACCTCATGTCTTTCAATCCTAAAAATACATCGGACAGTTCTGATCTTTTTCTTGCGAAGAACACTCAATTTGAGTAAGCTGGAACTTTACCAAAACTTGGATTTGCCCCAACACAACAACCTTGTCTTGAAGCATCCTACAAGGTTGCTTATTGTCAAGAAGTGGGAGCAGAATATGATGTTCTTCTCTACCACACAGAAGTTCACTTGCTTTCCAGAGGACCATTATGGATGCTGCCGAAAGACAACAAGCTTTTCTGGGCAAGCTACCACTGTGGAAGAGGAGATTAGTGTCAGACAACTATTGTTAGAGGAAGTGAGTGTGCTCTTGCAGGATAGAATCAAGAGTGACAAAGCCCTGTCAATTTCTCCGCAGGCAGAAATCTGCAGACATCTGGATACACTGCAGAACTCTTTCAGAGATTACTTCTGCTCCTCAGGTGACCTTAAAGTTGAAATATAGATTCGTGATCCTTTCCTTGCCGACATAGACTGTATCAATGATGAAGACCTTGCCAAATATGACCTCATTGATCTGAGGACAGATACTAAACGAATTCAACTCGAAGAGTTTGGGAATATTCTGGTGTTTGTTGACACAAGCCTACCTCATCTGGCAAAGGCAGCCATGGGTGCTCTGATTACATTTGCTGCAACATACCTTTGTGTGTCAGGATTTCCCGCACTTGTTACTATCATAACAAAAAGTCGAAATCAGTTGGTTGTCAAAGATGACATGCGTGTTGCCTTGTTAAAGACCACTCCACAATTTTATCTTCTTATTCAAGCCAAACAACCACCATCTCATTCAAATGAACTTTTGGGTACTATTAAAGTTTCCATTTGTTTAATAAAGTATAGCAAAATGTTCTGTTCATGTGTTTATATATAGGGAGGGGGTCCATAGCTTTTACCAGATTCTCAAAGGGGTCCATGACCCCCAAAAGGTTAAGAACCCCTGGTCTAAATGACGAGAGAGAGAGAGGGAGGATTTAATGGAGAGTTTGAAACTGTGACTGCCAGAGAGAACAAGAGAACAACAGAAGACTGCACAGGTGATGTGTAGAAGGATGGTAGAGAAGGCATGTGAGGTATTGGACCTGATTGGATGAAGTCGGGAGGAAAATTGATAATGTTTTTATAACCTTGTTATGGAGTAAAAGGATCCTGGCCTGAGCACATGCAAGTTGAGGAGTGGAGGTATAAACAGAAGCCCACCATGAGTAGCGTCCAAGTGCAAAGTGTTGGATATGCTCTGGAGCTTTGGAGTTACAGGAAAAGGGGAGAGGTGACCACCAGTAGAGCAGTCAATTAAACTGAAGTACTAGAGTAGAGTGTGAAGTCTGAGAAGTGTGCAAGTGAATAAAGGGTAATAGAGTTTCCTGGATTTGTTGTCTGATGTGAAGATTCCAGGAAAGGTTAGAGTGTGAGAGGAACTCCTAGTAAATGAAGGGTTGAGTAAGTGGAGAGTTGTTGAGAACTAGTTTAGCGATGATGAGACTTCAAGGGTATGAGTGCACTTTCAGTATTTAAGTTGATTGAGGAAACAGGAAAACAGCCACAGGATGATATCACTTCAATGTCAGATTGCGTTGAGTTGATGGAGGAAGTGGAAAAGAAAGGATGGGAAGGGTATCGTCTGCATAGAGAGCGAGTGTAGAAGAAGGAGAAAGTGAAGAGTGTAGTGATGTTATTTATGGGGTACTCCTAAGGATGCATGGCACGGGGAAGAACGAGAGACTGTGAAGACCACACTTTGTTACCGAATTGTAGGTAAGACTACGGCCAGCAAAGAAAGTGAGAAGGAAGTCTGAGAGAAGACGAGGTATTTAAGAAAGGTTGATGTGATACCGAGTCAAAGGCTTACTTGGCATCTAAGAAGACCACACATACAGATGGGGTTGTGCTAAATGGCAACTTCTGTTGAAAGACCGGGACAAAACCGTATAACTACTGTTTTGTTCAGAAATGTGCTGATATAAATATGTGAACTAGACCTATGAGGGAGAGTAGGGAGATGGGCCAATAATAGTTTAGGAAGATGGAGGAACAGATGTCATGGCGATAGGAACAACCAGTGGATACTTCCAATGGGAGGAGAATTAAAGATGAGAGGTGGGGAGGAGGGGGGAGGATATGGAGTGAGTAGTTCTTTACCTTTCAGACCAGGCGATACCTCACTACAACATTCTACGCAAGATTCCAAAGTATTGGTGTATCCCTTTGGGTGGGTGGCCGGGTGTGGGAAAGTATTTTGTTGATGTAGTGGTGATTATTTTAATCTTCTTTACAAACCACACCTACTCAAGAAAGAAGCGAAAAAGGACCTACAAAGCATTTCTGGAGAATTTAGTAACTCACTAATAAAGATATCATTCTCAAACATAGCTACAAGTTATCTCCTTCACACTAGAGTGGGTGTGAGGGATCCTTACAAGCTTACACACACTGCAGTGATACTATGACTTGTAGGGGAAAAATTAGCCTGATATATCAGATTGAAGTGTGTTGTGTGACGTTGCGCTTCGTTTCAAGAACCTACTTTAAAGTTTGGCATTCTTGGGATATCACTTTACCGTTTAATGTGGGTGTGGTTTCATGGTAAGTCGTATCCGATTATCAGAGTTTAGGAATCAGTTTAGGCGTAGTGCTTTACACGTTAATTTTTTTAATTTTTACAATGATACAAAAGTGGACGAGACAAAAGTGTACAAACATAACCAGTTAAAAGTTAAATCACGCCATCTACCTCCGGGATCGAATTGGGAGGCGGCGGATCCACAGTGTGGCATTGCCCTTCCACAAGTTAATTGAGAGCCTGTGGAACAGATGGCAGTTCCTTCTGAGTGAGTAATGCCAAACGATGTCCTTGAAGGCGTCCTACCTCCCGAATAACCTTGGCTGCATCCTCGCTCCACCCTAGAGTCCACGACCATAGGAATGAAGGTGTCACCTACAGCCCTGCATGCCTCAGAATGAGCTACCATTTTCCGTTAATTAAAACATTCTGCGTGTAGAGTATTGGCTTCCTGTAATTGAAGCTGTACTTTAGCACATTCCAACCTGAGCACACAGTTGCAGTCCTACATTTAGGCGCTGTAAAAGTTGTCGTGACACAATCTCAAAATGTACCGCAAACATAACGCAATGACGCACACATTAATGTTCCGTCGCTGCAAGTTGTCCGACAGCGAACTGTCTCGCCACGAAGAGAGTCCTCCAGTAGCGAGCTGAACTTCAAGCTTTTCATGAAGTGGTTTACAGTACAGAATCTATCTAGAGTAGAGTAAGCTACACTAGACCTGTCATGAGAATTGCCACGTTCTGAAGCCATGTAGCTACTTCACCGATTTGAGAAGTCCTTATACAACTATGACGCACGTTGTAGCCACCAACCTCAGAAGAGAACAAAGTTCCGGGAGCAACAGCCTTATATTTGGTGGCGAGTTTAGAACGGAAAGAGTCGACTGACAAACCGACAGCAAAATTATAGTCATCTCAAGCTAGTGATCATTAGCAAAAGAAATGGGTTTTGGTGCATAATTAAAATGACACATAATTGGAGCTTTTATGGTATGTAGAGAACAAAGAGACTTTTCCAAGTTCATAGAGTGAAGGGGAAAGAAGCTGTAGAGTTCCCAAGTCATACCCGCAAGTTTGCCCCCCCCCCATGCCAGGAGTATACTGGTACAGTTCATATAGGCTGGCTCACATCTCAACAGGTTCAGCATACTGCTCTGGTTGATATATAATAAACATCGAGTGACATTAAGTGCAGGAATACAAATTCTCCCACTCATCTCCACAAACTCTCCCACTCATCTCCACAAACTCTCCCACTCATCTCCACAAACTCTCCCACTCATCTCCACAAACTCTCCCACTCATCTCCACAAACTCTCCCACTCATCTCCACAAACTCTCCCACTCATCTCCACAAACTCTCCCACTCATCTCCACAAACTCTCCCACTCATCTCCACAAACATTCCCACTCATCTCCACATCAACTGACCAAGACAAGTTGACTATTTATGACCCTACTGATGAATACACAGCGTACCATTGGAATTGGACTGAGATTCTGTACTTGAAACTGTGTCTGCCTTCCTGCTTGCTCATGAACATATGAGGAAATTATCAAACAATTATAGTGTGCAATCACAGTTAATGAGAAGTAGTGGCAGCAGCACATTGATCCTGTCTCGATGTTTCCACTAGATGCTTTAACCTTCATCAGGAATAATGACTAGATGCTCTGGCCTTTATCAGGAATAATGACTAGATCTAGCCTTCATCAGGAATAATGACTAGATGCTCTAGCCTTCATCAGGAATAATGGCTAGATGCTTTAACCTTCATCAGCAATAATGACTAGATGCTTTAACCTTCATCAGGAATAATGACTAGATGCTTTAACCTTCATCAGGAATAATGACTAGATGCTTTAACCTTCATCAGGAATAATGACTAGATGCTTTAACCTTCATCAGGAATAATGAACTAGATGCTCTAGCCTTCATCAGGAATAATGATTAGATGCTCTAACCTTCATCAGGAATAGTGACTAGATGCTCTAGCCTTGATCAGGAATAATGGCTAGATCCTCTAGCCTCCATCAGAAATGATGACTAGATGCTCTAGCCTTCATCAAGAGTAATGACTAGATGCTATAGCCTTCATCAGGAATATTGACTAGATGCTGTAGCCTTCATCACGAATAATGACAGATGCTCTAGCCTTCATCAGAAATAATGACTAGATCTCTAGCCTTCATCAGGATAATGACTAGATGCTCTAATCTTCATCACGAACAATGACTAGATGCTCCAGCTTTCATCTGGAATAATGACTACATGCTCTAGCCTTCATCAGGAATAATGACTAAATGCTCTAGCCTACATCAGGAATAATGACAAGATGCTGTAGCCTTCATCATGAATAATGACTAGATGCTCTAACCTTCATCAGGAATAATTATAGAGCATCTAGTCGAAACATTGAGAGAGTTAAAAATTCAAGTTCATTATTGCGGTCATTGTAATTTTATTACGTTAACTGAGAGTTGGCTGAGTTGAGAGTGATCCTGCAACTTCAACAAGGCTAATAGTTCACCATTATTTTTAAATAGCTCTACCGCTGAGGCACTAAAATTACATGCACCCAAAGTTGGGGGCCCACGGTTTCACAAACACATGAGGTCACCATGGAGATGCTGCAACTCAGTGGTACCGAATGCTACTGCATGCACACTAATGGAATATATATTTATACTCTATATATACACACTTGTCTATATATACACACTCTCTCTCTATATATATATATAAGTTTTAGTTGATTTTCAACAACTTCATTAAAATAAAAATCTTGTAATTGGTTTTAGGGAGAGAGATAGCACACAGAGAGACCTATGTATATCAAGTCCATACAGTGAAGTGTGCAGAATATATCAACATTTTTAGTATCTATAGAGAGCACACAGAGATACCTATCTTTTGAAGTCTATACACTGAGGTGTGCAGAATTTTTGGAGCTCTAAAGTTGTAACCACAAGTATTGGTAAGCACTTGTTTTAATCTCCCTTAAAGAGCTCGCCACAAATGAAAAATTGGGCACAATGTTCCCAAATTAGCACAAGAGAACTTGATCAGTTCAGTTTCAACAGACTCAGTTAAGATAAGCTTCTCCCATGAAGCTGATTAATAACATGTCTATGAAACCCCATCGCTGAAGGAAGACCTAATGAAGATCGCCATGGAGTCCCCAGGTAAACTTACAGAGAAGAAGTGGAACAAATCTCTGATGATTGGAACAGGAAGCCTCAAAGAACACAGGTTGCAAAGGACTTCTACAAGCAGTTATACTTGTAGAGTGTGTGTTTCTCTTGTGTCTTTTGTGTACACGAGTAGGTATGGCATATATACTGCGTCTCTCCATGCTGTCACTCAAACTCTCCATAAGTCTGCTATGTAATGATTTCTAATATTGAGCAAAACATCTGGGAGGGGGAGAAGGGAGGAGAGGGAAGGGAGGGGGAGAAGGGAGGAGGGGGAAGGGAGGCGGAGAAGGGAGGAGGGGGAAGGGAGGGGGGGGGGGGGGGGGGGGAGGGCAGTTGCTGCCTCAATTAAGCCCTGAAATATTTGAAATATGTTGGAAAGCCCTCCTAAACACCGATAACATTTGATTAAAAAATTAACATATACATATTTTTTAATTTGTTTTAATGTTGGCACCTTATTGCATAAGTGTGTCACCTTTGAACTTAGACATACACTACCCTCAAGCAAGCACTCGGAAATTAATCACTGGTGTAATAGCTTTCACAACACATTGCTGAGGGGAGGGGGGTAGGGTGGAGTTGAAGCTGCATACTATTAACTTTGCTAGAGTGCATTACTGTCCGAGATTATTGCCCAACTGTTGATATTACTGGTAATGTCGTCCTCACAAGTCATCTCTGTAAAGCGATGCTCACCTGAGAAAGCAGCAGATACTGCAACAGCTGAAGAGGTGAGGAGTACCGACACTTTCTTCACGAAGGCTAAGTGCTTAAAGTGGTCATCACCGACCTAGCTCACTGTAAAGGCATCTCTATATGTTCCCTGCTAGCCCCAGGGCACAGGCTTATCACTGCCACAGACTCTTACACTGCTATAAATAAATAAACAAATGATTATATTTTGACCGAAAGTACTAAAACTGTCTCTAGCTAAATAATGATGTTTAAAGGGCCTATCCCAAATCCGGTCACAATATATCCGTGTGTGTATGTGTGTGTGTGTGTGTGCGCGTGCATGTGTGTGTGTGTGTGTGTGTGTGTGTGTACAGAATATTTATAGGGACTAGCAAAGTTTACAGGCACAGAGTGACTAATGTGCCCTTTAACTATTATAATTATATATGTGTGTATGTATATAATTATGTATATTATACACTCAACACACACATATATAATTATATACACCACATATATACAAATAATTATATACATATACACATAAACACCACATATATATATAATTATAATAATACCCCATTATATGCATACACCACACATATATATATATACACACATATATATATAATTATAATAACATCGCATATAATACACACATATAATTATATATACCACATATATATATATATATATAAATATAATTATAATAATTATTATATATACCCACACACACCCACACACATAATTATATACATACACACATATATAATTATATACACCACACATATATATATAATTATAATAACATCACATATAATACACACACATATAATTATATACACCACATAATAATCAATTATATACACCCACACACATATATAATTATATACACCACATATATTTAATTATATAACCACATATATCTAATTATTTTATCCCCACACGCATATTATATACACACACATATAATTATTATGTATACTCACACATATATAATTGACTGATGGGCACAGCAACATTTAAAAATTCAGAGGAACCCCCCTCCCCCCACCTCCCAGGCACAAAATGTTCCCTTCAACGCTGCAGTGTTGCCGCTACATACCAATCACTAGAGTGGGTGGAGGGTGAGGGAAATCTCTCCTCCTCCCCCAAAGTGTCCCTGATCTTACTGCACAGGTGCTTCAAAAGGTAGATAATGGTTCCTAATGGTGAGCGTAAACATTGAACAATGATGTCATAAATGATGTCATGCTAGTATCCAAGGATGAAAGCAGTTGGAATGTAAATATTGAACAATGATGTCATAACGATGTCATAAAATAAGTCTACCTTAACAGGAAGTGCACTGTCACTCCCTACAACAGTGTGACCCACGTTACTAAATTGGGAGGGGAGGTCTTGAGCACAGGAAAGCTCATATCTTAGACCAAATACTAAATGGGTGAGGTCTGGAGCACAGGCAAGCTCATATCTTAGACCACATACTAAATGGAGGAGGTCTGGAGCACAGGCAAGCTCATATCTTAGACCACATACTAAATGGAGGAGGTCTGGAGCACAGGCAAGCTCATATCTTAGACCACATACTAAATGGGTGTGGTCTGGAGACCAGGCAAGCTCATATCTTAGACCACACACTAAATGGGGGAGACAGGCAAGATCATATCTTAGACCACATACTAAATGGGTGAGATCTGGAGCACAGGCAAGCTCATATCTTAGCTGTCATAATAGGTAAAGTTTTGAGCATATTAGTGGTACAAAAATCTCACTTGACTAAAAAAATAATCCATTTCATAATTAAGCTACAAGATATTGCCCAATAAGATTTCTTGGAATCATTTTATCAACTTCATTATCAACACTAATTTAACCTAATAAGTACCACTGTATGAACATAATAATTACCTATACAGCTACCTATAGGAGCATAATAGTCACCTATACGATCATAATATTTACCTCTATGAACATAATAGTTACCTATATGAGCATATGTTACATGTATGATCATATATAATAGTTACCTATTTGAGCATAATAGTTACCTATATGAGCATAATAGTTACCTGTATAAGCATAATATTAACTCTTGTGTGCACATCTCCGGAATATGGAATAGACATGAAAGGTTCCTTCTGTCACAACACAAGACTTCTATAAAAAAATGCATGGTTCAACCGGAACACTTTCCCTTAATCACCTCTGTTACAAAACAGTGAATGGGTAAATGAAGTACGCGTGCTAAGTTATGATTGCCCCAAAGTGACCTACAATGCCTGAAACATGAAATTACATATTTGAGATAACCAGAACTAGGCAAGCATTCCTGATGAAGGCCAGAGCATCGAGTCAAAATGTCAAGAGAATAAAATTTCAAGTTGATTATTGAGAAAGTTATTGTACTGCATTTCTTTTTTTGCTCCTCTAGAAAAATATTAGCAGAAAACGATAGACTTATTTCATGTCTCTGGGATATATTCCTGCATGGAGGTAAAAGTTGAGCATCAATAAAAAGGTATACAGAGCTCTCCGAGATGGACCTCTGTATAATTATAACCTGTGCACTCTCTTTATGCAGCCAGGTGGATACTTATTACTTAGTGTTGTTACTAGGTTTTATGTTACACTTCCCTACGTTCTCCTTCCTTCTCCTACCCCCCCCCTCCTCCCCCCACATTCTCCGCAACTCTCCTATATACCCCCAAATTAGGCTCAGACAAATTCAATTAATGAGTCTATGGTGACTCGGTATTAAAGATGTAGCTACCTAAACTCAAGAAGATCAGTTAATTTATTTAATGTAAAGTATCGTATTATAAATATGCAGTATTTTTATTACTTTTTAAGGAAATATGCATTAAATTGGAACATAACTGATCTACTCAGAAATGTGATAAAACATCCATAACTTGAGCATAGGAATGTAAATTATTCTAGACAAGTTTTTACTGAATCAACAAATACTTTGAAGGTCTCTCCGGCCTTCCCCCATTCCAAATATATAATGTACATGTCAAATGATCCTCAGTTGTAATGCTTCAATACCAAATATTTTAATTAGTGCATGTTTTCTCTGGAGTTAGTTTATATCAACACTATATATATATCCACTTTTGTTTGTAATCTGAGCACCCTTTAATCCTAACGAAGTATGATTCCTGCCATTAAGTAATGAACACCAAACACCTTGCTGTTTGATGTCCTTGAGACGAAAGGTCTTGAGTTTGGATGATGGCTGGCTCAAGGGAATTCAATTGGACGGAGCCTGAATAGGATCATGAAAGAGTCAACCTAATATATATTCACACACACACAGGTATAAATATTGGTATGTGTGTATATACATGCATGTAAGTGTATACACCAGTAATAAAAATATGCTCTTTTGGACATCTCCCCTCAAATTCCTTCTTTCCTCTATATGTAATTAGTGGGTGTAGCCAAGCACAAAATATCTATAACTCTTTCATTCTGTTTCCAACAATACTAGCTATATTTAATGTGGGGATTTTCAACAACACTTAATTTGAAGTGAAGGTTTAAGTATTCCATCAGGCTAAGACTAGCCAGACCTTTGTGCAACTACACAGTAACTTTAGTCTCCATGCATGATGGCCTGTGCAGCACCTAAGAATTTAACAACATATTCATAGAACACATACAATCTGCTATATATATACACTATAAGGGATTGGCTGCACTATAAGAGATTGCACATCGTTTAATTAAATCACAGAAGCTCAAAAGTCATTCAGCCCTTATGCAGATTCACGAAGTGATTTTGTTAAAGTAAAGACTCCATATTTCACATAACTCTATAGGTTGTTAGTCTGCTGAGTATGCTCATCCTGATGATCCTTTACCAATTTCTATACAATGCTATCTAACGATCCTTTACCAATTTCTATACCGGTACAAAAACACCATGCATGCATGACTGATAACTATGAATACCAACCTGGCCCAACCTGTGATGTGATATTAGACTACTGTAGTCAGCAGGATTACGATTCGCCTGCCAGTAGAATCATTGTGCATGTAGCAGCTTTGGAAATTACTACCTTGTACCTGGATATAATTATATAACCTACAATATACTAGCTTTTGTGAGGATTGCAACGTATCCAACCCATGATGCTGGATGCCATACAAATTGTGAGATTAAAAAGACACGCACTACATGAGAGTCACTTCTCTAACATATCCTATTTGATCATAGAAGTGTTAACTATTCTCAAGCTTACATAGATTTTCTGTATGGTTTTACCACCAATTCTGGCATTTTTGATGGTGTTCTCTGTTTTGTGTAAACGGTGGTTCTAACCACTTTCTGTGCCCTCACACTCATGTATGTTACACTTGCCTTCTGGGCTTTAGAATTAAGTGTTTCAGTTTCAAGTTTTAAAGTAATCTAGCTGTCCTTTTAGTAGATCATCAAATTCTCACTTTTGACTTCCAGTAGACGTACTTCCTACCACAAAACACATGGGAAGTCCTTATGGAATTTAGCACTCATCACATTACCTGAAAAGTCATTCTAGGACTGTAAAAAATAGTTTACTATAATTATAACTCTGCCTGCTTCATGTACATTTCATTCGTGCTCACTGAAATAAAAAGGTTCTGAAGTGTATGCTATGTTTTCTACGAGTGCATTATTTCTACTGCGTTAAATTAGCTGTGTGTTTTTACCTTTATGACATTCTTAGCAATCATGGTATTACCTAATAGTAGTGAATAGCATTACAGAATTACAATAATGTAACGATCGATCACAATATTAAAAGCAAAAAACATCTTTAATATAAAACCAACACTTTGTGCTGTGCTGCAAATATTCTAAACATATCGAAGCATGTATATATATACCATGATTTTCTAATCAACTTCAAATCGTATTCACTCAATGTTTTGATTAGATACTCCAGCCTTCATCAGGAAAAATGTTATTCCGCTATATAGAGTTCTAGTCGAAACGTCGAGTGAATACAATTTGAAGTTGATTATTGAGAAGGTGATTATACAGTTATGTCAACTGAGAGTTCATTGAGATGATTTTCTAGTTTATTAACTTAAATATATTCACCGGTGGTTTTGGCTAGATCCACCTGATAAAGGCTAGATTACTGAGCCGAAACTCCGAGTGAGTATTATCGAGAAAGTCATTGTATCTGTACTATATATGTCAACTGAGAGTTCGCATGTATTAAAAATGCGTGAAATCCTACTAGAGATGCATGCACATCACATGAAAAGTATTATTCGGTAAGGTGATTCACAACTAAACAGCGTTTGTTATTGGTAAAGTGACCGCACACAAGGAATGCACCTCAGATACATTTAGGGTCTATTTGTTATTAAAATTGCACGCACTAGCTAGATAATAATTTACAGAGATCGAAAGGACAAACTTTGGGGGGGGGGGGGAGATGGAAGGTGCTGAATGGTTGTACAGTGGTCCCTCCCTATTAAGACCACCCAGGGAGCACATCCAACTGGTCTTATTAGAGAGGTGGTCTTACTTGGGAATATCACTCTCAGGCATGGCAGGGGTCTCACAAAGCATTGCTCAGTGGATTTTATTCTGTAGTGTACACGCATTCAGAATATTAAACCAACTGCAAGCTTCCCAGACAAGAAACTGTATTCTCATTTGGAATTATGGGTGTGTCTTGGTTAGACTCATGCAGTGTCCTTAGGACACAGAAAGTCTGAGATACTGGACTGGACAGTCCGCTCCATCCTGTTCTGGATGCCCATCTGCTCGATAGAATCAGCACATGCCACAAGCGTGGGAATGCCTCGATGATTGGCAAAGTCACGCAGCTTGCACACCATCTCGAACACCTCTGACACAGTCACAGGAGTGGGCATGGGGCCATCCTCCTCATCATCTGACTCAGGCTCCTCAGGGGAGGAGTCAGCAGGGGTGGCGAGGGCATGGTTGAGGGCAGGGTCATAGTGGTCCTCACTGGTGTGCACCTCGCTGTCGATGTTGGCGTAGCCCTCGGCAGTGTCACACCCACTGGCAGCTGCGCATTTATGACTCCTCGACTTCAGCAGCGGGGGCAGTGGTGGTCGTGAAGCCACACTTCTTAAAGCACTTCTTGATGGTGGACACGTGGAGGTCATCCCAGGCCTTCTTGAGCCAGCAGATCGACATCAGAATATCCACCTTCTTGACAAGCGAGCTCATTTTCTCAGTGCAACCACTATCGGCATTCACAGTGTCGTCCATGAGCCGGAGAACATAACGGATCATCTGCTTCCAGTAGACCAGCTTCATGGCCTGGATGATGCCAGCATCCATAGGCTGAAGCTTGGAGGTGGCGTTGGCGGGCAGGAAGACCAGCTTGAGGTTTCTGAGGTTGATATCTGAGTGCGCTGAGCAGTTGTCAATGAAGATGATGATCTTCCAGCCCTTGGCAAGCATCTTATTGTTGGTGCGCTTGAGCCACTGCTCCCAGATGGTGCTCATCCACGCCTTGGCCTATGCCTCATACTCGATGCCGAGGTCCCTCTTTGGATCAATGCAGATGTAAATATGTACCAGTTCCTGATTTTTCACGCAAAGGTATGTCACTTCGATGGAAGGTAGATCTTCAAACAAAAAACTAAATTCACTGTATTCTTGGATGCTTGGTCTTACTTGGGAGGATATTGACCCAGCCAAGTGGTCTTATAAGAGAGGTGGACTTATCTTACAGGGTCTTACTTGGGAGGGGCAAAATAAAGCCAGCCAACCGGGAGCAAGCAAAAATGGTCTTATAATGGAGGTGGTCTTACTTGGGAGGGTCTTAATACGGAGGGACCACTGTAGTGGCTATGTTTTTCAAAATGTTTAGCTGGCTTCTGACATTATTTTGTAAGAAAAAGACCTATAAGGTGCTGACATATTCGGTAGATACATGCTCTCAGCTGGTACAGTGAAGGGTTCAAGATGGATTTGGGAGTATGCTGAAATATGAAACAAGATTTCATAACTGTAATTAGGTTTGCGGCCATGGTTTTCGGAAGGGGAAGTTTTATAAAGCATTTTGAGTATTTTTGGCAGCATCTATATAAGCAGCATTTTTAGTTATTTTAGGCAGCAGAGTATTTTAGGCAGCATTTTGAGTATTACAGCCGAAGTTTCACAGCATTTTGAGCTACAAACACGTGCCACACCCATCTATACAAACATGTGCCACACCCATCTATACAAATATGTGCCACACCCAGCTATACAAACATGCGCCACACCCATCTATACAAATATGTGCCGCACCCAGCTATACAAACATGTGCCACACCCAGCTATACAAACATGTGCCACACCCACCTATACAAACACGTGCCACACTCATCTATACAAACATGTGCCACACCCATCTATACAAACAGGTGTCTATACAAACATGTGCCACACCCATCTATACAAACATGTGCCACACCCATCTATACCAACATGTGCCACACCCATCTATACAAACATGTGCCACGCCCATATATATAACAACATGTGCCACACCCATCTATACAAACATGTGCCACACCCATCTATACAAACATCTACCACACCCAGCTATACAAACATGTGCCACACCCATCTATACAAACATGTGCCACACCCATCTATACAAACATGTGCCACACCCAGCTATACAAACATGTGCCACACCCAGCTATACAAACATGTGCCACACCCAGCTATACAAACATGTGCCACACCCAGTTAGTTGGATACAAGAGTAGATACAGCTGTGGCTGAATGTTCACCTGTTAAATGTCAAAGTACCAAAATAGTATCGCATACTATATATATATACTGGTATATATTTATATACGCGTATATATATTATATATAGACCACATGTCCATCTCTGCACACTCCCATAGTGGCAGATGGACTTGTCACTCGAGCTACTCACACACACAGGAATTCCCGGTGTCCATTATCCCGGGCACCTGCGATGACCTTCCAAACTGTAGGAGCAGAATTTACCACTTATCTATAAATCTTCCCTCCACCAGACGCAGGCATATATATATAGATACACATGCAGGTGTGCAGCTAGTTAATATTCCCAACACAGCATCAGTACCACAGGCAAAAATACCCTTCATACCCTTCACACTGAGTGAGAGATGGAGGAAGAGAGAGAGAGAGCAAGGAGTGAATTTCCAAAAAATGCCTTTTAATTATATTATTATTGCACATGTGGCATAAAAAACATGTGGCATAAAAACGAAAGTGAACTGGAAACACGACGGACTTATAATGATGGCTCGATAATGACACGCAAAAGTAAGAGCATAAACACACACACCAACCGACAACTCTATCACACATAAGGATGAAATATCAGCTAAATATGAGTTATAATTACAGGAGCAAATCAAATTAGCACATGATCTAAAACACAACAATAAACATAATCAAGAGCTGGAAATCAACAAAAGCTACTACTACTACTACTACATTACCACAAGTGATCAGAACAAGAGGAGAAGGGATATATATGATAATACAATAATGTTGAACACACAGTTATTGTCAAACTGTTTATTACGATGGCTCCACTAATGTGTTAAGGAAGTTGCCAGTAGTAGTAGTAGTAGCAGCAGTAGTAGTAGTAGTATAATTTAATATATTCTGACAGGAATGGTTGATAATACGATGTTGACTAGAATGAGCATATGTGAAGCTATGTGTAGTGCCTGATAATGTCCCTCCTGCCGTTCACTTGTAGCAACTTCTGAAGATCCCACACCAGGTTCAGTTTGCTCTCCTAATACACAAACAACAAACGAGCAACACAACAACAACAACAACAGGTGTCATGTATCTGACAAGCATATATGATACTGCTGCTAGCTACAATGAATTTTGTAATTACGTTGCACAGAGGAATCACCGCAAAGCACATATGTAGTAAGCACCTTCCACACAGCACACTATGTTCTGATCAGCAATCTAGAATCAGGAAGGGTGCCTAACACTGTATACAATTGTATTACACCCATCTATTTGCAGCTTGGATGGATCAAGGAATTTGAGAACCAGTGGATCAAGAACAGCAACAGCTAAAGTAGAGTATCTTAATACAGCCACCAGCAACAGCTAAAGGAGAGTATCTTAATACAACCACCAGCAACAGCGTATCTTAATACAGCCACCAGCAATAGCTAAAGCAGAGTATCTTAATACAGCCACCAGCAACAGCTAAAGCAGAGTATCTTAATACAGCCACCAGCAACAGCTAAAGGAGAGTATCTTAATACAGCCTCCAGCATAGCTAAAGCAGAGTATCTTAATACAACCACCAGCAACAGCTAAAGCAGAGTATCTTAATACAGCCACTAGCAACAGCTAAAGCAGAGTATCTTAATACATTCACCAGCAATAGCTAAAGCAGAGTATCTTAATACAGCCACCAGCAACAGCTAAAGCAGAGTATCTTAATACAGCCACCAGCAACAGCTAAAGGAGAGTATCTTAATACAGCCTCCAGCATAGCTAAAGCAGAGTATCTTAATACAACCACCAGCAACAGCGTATCTTAATACAGCCACCAGCAATAGCTAAAGCAGAGTATCTTAATACAACCACCAGCAACAGCTAAAGCAGAGTATCTTAATACAGCCACTAGCAACAGCTAAAGCAGAGTATCTTAATACATTCACCAGCAATAGCTAAAGCAGAGTATCTTAATACAGCCACCAGCAACAGCTAAAGTAGAGTATCTTAATATAGCCTCCAGCAACAGTTAAAGCAGAGTATCTTAATACAGCCTCCAGCAACAGCTAAAGCAGAGTATCTTAATACATCCTCCAGCAACAGCTAAAGCAGAGTATCTTAATACATCCTCCAGCAACAGCTAAAGCAGAGTATCTTAATACAGCCACCTGCAACAGCTAAAGCAGAGTATCTTAATACATCCTCCAGCAACAGCTAAAGCAGAGTATCTTAATACAGCCACCAGCAACAGCTAAAGCAGAGTATCTTTATACAGCCACTGTTGAGGGCAGACTCATCAACATGGACCATGGATGACCTAGGCATTAGCACTACTGAGGGAATGTTACCAAGTTATGTGGTACCAAACAGACTTAGATATTATATAGCCATATGTGGGCCTACCTAGTTAGTATATGGAACTTTGCTGAGTGTATGTAAGAATGTGTGACATCCTGTTTCCTGGGAAGTCAGGGTACAAGAACCCTGACTGACCGAGGTTCAGGAGCTTTGCCTTGTCCTGTAATTGTAACTTGTGTCTTCATTAATAATCTAAATTGTCTGATTGCAAGACATGGGTGCTATTTACATAAGCACAGCTCTGGTGGCAGCAATTGATAGTACCATCACTTGAGAGTTAGACTGGACTAACCCTCAACACATGGTGGCAGCGGTGCAGAACACAATCGCCATCACTAACTATCACTACCAACCGAAGCATTGATCCAAGCATCGTCCAAACACGTTCAAAGTCCGACAAGATCAGCGACAAGAAGACAGAACTGACAGCAACTATTTCATTCAACACTGAAGCGACTGCCGACTCTATGGCACTGCTACAGGGTGCTATGGCAACTATGATAGCATCAATGAACCAGGAGAGGTTGAGAACAACAATGGAGCACGTGAAGGAAGAAAAGCAGCGAAATGACCTGCTAACAAAATTGGTAGAGGAAAATGCAGCCTTCTAAAAGCTCACAGGAGAGTTCCAACAAACCGGTACTTCTGCAAGGGAAGCTGAGCAACTGAAGAGAACAGCACTGCAGGCACTTCACAAAATGGATGAACTCATCGACCCAGAAGCTTACCTGAGAAACTTTGAACAAACCCTAACAGAGGGAGGACTTCCAGTAACAGAATGGACCAATATATTATGGAAGCAAGTCTCCGGGAAAGTGATGGAGGCTTTCCAGGAACTGGACCTGAGTGTACCTTACCAAACATTGAAGACTTCGCTGCTGGAGCGTCTGGGTTGTACGGATACCAGAGCCAGGAAAACTATTTGGAGAAACACACCAACAGACAACCTGTCGCCTAGACACCATCTCACTCCGATTATGAAGAGCATCAACAGACTCGCAGCGCGGATGGAAAGCAAGAAGCACTTCGCGATGGAGATGTTTCGAGGAACGTTGACGCTTTACTACTCTCCAGAGGTATGCCATGCAGTGATAAGTAATACTTACAAGGATACTCAGGAGATCATCGATGAGCTGGAAGCTACTTGGGAATCGAAATCCTTTCACGAAAGAAGCAAGATACACAAGAGACAACTGGAGGGACAACAATCCCAGGGAACAGACACCTACTAATGGATCAGGTGGGCACCTAACTAAGGGTAAAGATGGGGGGTCCCCTATTGAGCATGATCGGGTTAGTGGCCAAGGTATGGCCGGTGGTCCACAGAGGGGTAGATCATTTCCTAAGGATATAGTTTGCTTTGAATGCAATGGAACAGGGCATATTAAGAGGTATTGCCCAAACAGTAAGGCTAAAGCCAGACTAGGCATGATTAGTTCTGAGGCTGAGGCTGAGGAAATTCAGAAGAAGTTGCTCAGAACCGGGGACATAAATGGTAGACTGGTGTAGGTGCCTCATTGACACTGGCACCAACAAAACAACGGTCCCTGCTAGGCTAGTACCAACTGAAAGTTTCACTGGCAAGACAGCTACTTGGCAAGACTATAATCAGAGGGTCGTCACACTTAAAACAGCAACCATAGACTTAAAGGTAGATGGAATAACTAAGTCCATGGGTGTGTTTGTAGTGGGTGAGGTTACAAAGCATGTTCTGTTGGGAAAGGACCACCCCTGGGTGAGGTCCTGGATTGCTGGAAGATCCAAGCAAAGGGTGCTGGCGGTCGATCCTGTACCATTATCTGCCATTACCAGGGTTCAAAGCCAGGCACTAGTGGCAGAGAAAGCCGCTAACCAGATTCAGGATAGCAAGGATGGCGCTTGCACTAGGCAGCTGCCCCTTACACTACCCAAATCGCATGAGAAACCAATACCCAAACCCAGAAGGAAGAAAGCCAAACAACCAAAACTACATGTAGTTGCTTGCAGTCCTGTTCACCATGAGACAGATACAGTACTGTAGCTTATTAACAGAAGTAGAGGAAGTGAGCACCGATACCAGTCCTCCTGAGGAGGAGGACACTCACATCAATTCTTCTGCTGATGATGAATTGTTGGGTGGATACAATGAGATGAGGCAATAGAAGAATATGTGAGAGATATTGAGGCAGGAAACCTTCAAGGGTTAGAGGGAGGTCATGCGAGTGAGCAGTCGATTCCGACCCTTACAAAAGGGAAGGTGGAAGTGCTGGCTCTAACAGAACAGCAGAGGGGGGAGGATGGGACGTTGAAGGAGATGAGGTGTAAGGCTGATAGGCAGGAAGATGGATACTTCTACCTGGGAGGTGTATTAGTGCATAGCAAACTGGCTGACCCAGGGAGGGAGTTCACCAGAGTGGTGGCCCCCTCTTGTAGGCGCAAGGAGATTTTAGATGCAGGTCACAGAGGACTTGCAGGTGGACACTTCTCGCATAACAAAATGGTATCAATGATCGCTCAACATTTTACCTGGCCAGGACTGAGAAAGGATGTAAGGGATTATTGCAGCACGTGTCCCGAGTGTCAAAGGGCAGGTAGGCAACTCCAACCCAAAGTGCCTATGGTAGTTACCCCTATTATATCGAGGCCATACGAAAGAATGGCATGTGACTTAGTCGGGCCACTAGAACGAACCACCACTGGGAATAGGTATATTCTGACTATGATGTGCATGGGAACCCGTTACCCTTAAGCTATTCCTCTAAAAAAGGTCGACGCTAGAACGGTAGCTGAGGGAATATTAGAAGTAATACAATACACGGGTATCCCTAAAGAACTACTGACAGACCAAGGCTCTGTCTTCACTAGCAGGCTGAACAAAGAGCTGTGTGATCTGCTGAGCATTGACCACATGTAAGCACAGCCTATCACCCCCAAACCAATGGAATGTTAGAGCGTTGGCACGCTGGTCTGAAAGGGATGATTAGGAAGGTTCAATCTGACCCCAAAGAATGGGACTGTATGCTCAAATATTGTCTACTAGCGTATAGAGCAACCCCTCATTGCGGCCACTGGGTTCTCCCCTTATGAATTGATACATGGTGGTTCTCCCCTTATGAATTGATACATGGTAGAAATTTTAGAGGACCACTGGAAGCTGGTTGGCTTGAATATCCAGCACTGTACAATGGGTAGCCAAACTGAGGGAGACATTAACAGCTCTACACAAACAGGCCTATGAAAATGAAGAAAGCTACAAAGAAAAATCTAAACAGGCCTATGATGAGAGCTCCAAACCAAGGAGCTATGAGCTCGGGGACATGGTGCTCTGTCACACCCCCAGGGTTGACAGGGAAACTCCACGCAATTTGAGATGGCCCGTATGAGGTCATAGCTAAACTGTATGACTGTAACTATACAATAGCCATCCCTAACAAAAGATCAAAAAAGCTAACCATCCACATTAACCGACACCTGAAAAACTTTGGATTTTTTAAATCCGTTCAAACTGTTGCTGTACATACAGTATCTACTAGCCAATTCTAAAGTTTTAGAGCTATTGGATGCTCCATTTCAAAGTTACGATGGTTTTTGTCCATGCAATTTCTCTTCAAAATTTGAAGAGAAACCAGCAAGGAACACTAATTAAGGAGTGGAAGATGCCACATGCTAATCTCCTTAGACTCATTGTGGCAGACGAATCTGAGGACACACCGAATCCCATAGGTAGTGTCAAGATGGAAAAAACCCTTTGTCCAATGCTAGGAAATCACAGTTGAAGGCCATTCTAGCTAAGTACCTTGCCCTGAAAGGGCTGGGCTTGCTGAAACACGACCAATGTGAAATCTATGTAGAGGAAGGAAACCCACTCCGCTCACCCCATTGCCCCTGCAATGAAAAATGATCTTAAGAAGGAGATAAATGATCTATTGGCCTTGGGTATACTCAATCCATCGAAAAGCCCATGGTCATCCCCTATGGTACCGCTGAGGAAAAAGGTGACTGGGGAAGTATGACTCAGTATTGACTACAGACAGCTAAATAAAGTCACAATCAATGTCCCGTTCCAGATGCCATGCATTGAGGGCCTACTGAACCAAGTGGCTAATGCTGTCTGGCTTTCCAAGATTGATCTGAACAAAGGATTCTACCAGGTCCCTCTTGGTAGAGCTAGCCAGGATAAGACAGCTTTCTGCACCCCGTGGGGGAAATATGCGTTTACCCGCATGCCGTTTGGTCTCAAAAATGCACCAGCAGCTTTCCAAAGATGCATGGAAAACACTCTAGATCACTTGAGAGACTGCTGTGCGACATATATTGATGATATATTAATATTTTCTGCTACTTGGGAGGAACATGTACAACACATTGAAGAAGTGTTGAAAGCATTGGTTGAGGCTGGGCTGACTATGAACCTAGACCCATGTGTGTGGGGGGCACAGTCACTAGAGCAGTGGTTACCAAACTTTTGACAGTGTGGGCCACATTGCCAAATTTGGGGATGTCCTGGGGCTGGATCATAAAATTGCAACTTAAGTGTGCTATATGTATATATACCGGTCTTATTCACATTATCTTATTTGTTTGTTTATCTGCATAGGTGCCAACCATCCAGGATCTTCCTGGACAGTCCTGGATTTGTCACTCTGCCCATGAGTCCAGGAAAGCTGACAACTGCTCCATTGTTGTGTCCAGGAAGAAGCCAGACATGACTTTTAGTTTCATTTAATTAAACATGCAGGGGAACATTCAATGGTGGTCAGCTGTTCTGTGGTTTCATTAGTTACAACCCACTAACCACTAGTCATCGCATGGCAGTGGTAGCATAATAGCATTGGAGCCATGCTTCCAGCCAAGCATGCCAAACAGGAAACATGGATGTTTCCACATGTTTCCACAGGGTTAGATAAATGTTTGCCACTTCAGAAATATCAGAATAAAAAACATTTTAAGACATTGCAAACATGTTCTTGTTCAGTGGGAGGTGTGGAATTGCTGGTGACTTTTCATGATTTCATCAATGTCAGGTTTCAGACTAGTTGTGGATATTCTGAGGATGTCTTCAAGATCTTCATTGGTCAAGTTGCATCTGTACTTGGACTCTGTCATCTTCATCCTTGAGAAGAGCTGCTCGCAATTGAAAGTCGAGCCAAACAGGGCAAGGTACTTCAGGAGATGCTTGATCAACTCAGGGTAGGATGAGTGGGGAAGGGAATTCTGGTAAAACTGCACCAATGTCTTGGTCTTGAAATCTGCTTCCAAATCCATATTGCATGCAGATCGATCAGTTCCATTTGCAGTGCCGCCGGTACCTCTGAAGGTTTCACAGAGAAAGGCCTTGAAAATATCTGAAGATTTTTCTCTTGTGCTCCGAAGTCTTTGAAACGGCAAACTCTTTCCCCAGTTTCTCCAGATCCTGACCATACTTATCATTTGGCACTAAGACACCCTCCTTCTGCATAATCCTCAAGCAGGGGAAGTGGTACAAAGAGCCAGAAATCATCTGTGCTTGCCAAAGCCTGAGCTTTGTCTCAAAACCCTTGACATCAGCATGCATTTCATGGACAAATTTACCTTTGCCTTGGAGAGAGAGATGTTGAGTTGGTTCAACTTTTCCGTCAGATCAACTAAGAAGGCAAGATTGAGAGAAACCCTGGCTCTACAAACTTCTCCTTTGATTTTCCCTTCATTTCTAAAAAGACCGGTATCTCTTTTCTGAGCTCCCGAACTCTCTTCAGAGTCTTGCCTCGACTGAGGCTCCTTGAACAGAGAAGTAAGGAATATCCGGGTAACTGGCCGCAATTTCAACCATCAAAGCCTGGAACTGGTGGTCCCTCATGGCACTCCCTCTGACAAAGTCGATGACAACCTTCATATCCTCGCTATATCCAACGGTTTTGGCGCAGAGAGCTTCCTGATGTATCACACAATGATAGAAGACAACATTTTCCTTGCAGAGTTCCTGTTCCTCCAATTTCCTCATTAGATAGCCTTGAAATTCATTCCTGTGACCCACCATGGCAGGAGCACCATCTGTGGCCACTCCCACCAGTTTCTCATAGCCAAGGCCAGCTTCAAGAACCTTGTTGACTGCTCAAAAGACGTCCTTCCCAGTGCATGTTCCCTTCATTGGATAAAGTGCCAAGAGCTCCTCAGTGACATTCAACCTGCCGTCAACTCGTCTGACAAAGATCCCCATCTGTGGCATGTCACCCATTGATGTCTGTGGATTCATCCAGGCATAGTGAATAGGCCTCCATTATTCTGGTCAACCCCTTCAGTTGTGTCTTAATGTTTCCTGACAACTCCTCCACTCTCCTGGCCATGGTTTTGTTGCTGAGGCTCACATCATTGAAAATGCTGGGCACAAGATTTGAACTACTTCCTTCAGACATTCCCTGAATTTCTCCATCTGTGAATGGCTTTCCACTCTTTGCCAGCATATGTGTCACTTTGAAGCTGGCAAAGGTAGCCTTTTTGCTCTGCAGATCAGTCTTCTTGAAGATCTTCTGCTGACTCTGAAGCATTTTCTTTAACTCCTCTGCCTTAGAAACCCTCTGGTCTCCTTGGAAGGCATCATAGTCTGGGACTTATAATGCCTCTGGATGTTGAACTGTTTGGGGACGGTGAGCAAATCGAGCAGAGTACTTTATCCTTCTCCTTGGTGAAGAAAAAATCTTTGGTCCACTCATACTTGAAAACTCTGTGTAAAAGATCCACTTTCCTCTATGGACATTCTTAGCTGAAAACGCACCGTATGGGCGGAGTTTCCTGCTAGTTCGGCTACTCCAATGTTTTTAACTCATTTTTGTGCCACTCCTTACCAACTTTCTCGCCATTTTTACTTATTTATTTAGCTCCCAGATGCCTGGACCAATATTCACCAAACCTCCAAACCTGCATTTTTGGCTTTGATGCTACTGGGCCGGATCTGGCCTGCGGGCCATACTTTGGTAAATCCTGCACTAGAGTATCTGGGACACCGAATTGGACATGGCCTGGCTTGTACTGTAAGTGTGCCAGAAGCTAAGGTTAAGGCACTCAAGGACTTCCATAGACCTAGGGATCAGAAAGGGTTGAGGGCTTTCTTGGGGACCGCCGGTTATTACCGGACCCAATTTTGCTAGGTGGGCGGGTCCCCTGTTTGATGCCCTGAAGAAGGGTGCCACCTGTTCCCTGGAATGGTATAAGAGGTACATGTACATGTAGTTAGATACATTTAACCATATTGTTTCTGTTCTATGTGACGAGCACTCGCTCATTATTCCCAGAGCCGATGACGAGCTGATTCTCCACACTGATGTCTCGATCCTCGGAATTGGTGCAGTACTCTCAGTAAAGAGGGAGGAAGAGGAACAACCCGTCGCCTACTTCTCTAAGCGAACCACTCCCGCCGAAAGAAACTACACCGTTTCCGAACTTGAAAGTCTGGCTGTGGTCAAAGCTGTCGACCACTTTGCTAGTCATCTGATTGGCCGCCACTTCACTGTCCTCACTGACCACCGGGCTCTGCTAGGGTCTACAAGGGTCTACTCGACTGACAGGCAGACTGATGCGCTGGGCATTGGCCCTACAGGTGTTCCTGTTCGAACTTAAGTACCGGCCAGGCATGTTACATCAGAACGCAGATGGATTGTCGTGACAATGCTGGCCTGAAGACGAAGCGCTGGTGAGAGTGACTGAGGGAGCTAGGGAGACACCGCTGATTCCGGCGCATACTAAAGTTTCAAACATGAGATCAGATCCACACTCCAACGGAGGATCTTTTGGGGGAGGAGGGGTTTCGTCTCAGGAGGGGAAGATGTTGAGGGCAGACTCATCAACATGGACCATGGATGACGTTTAGGCATTAGCACATAGAGTACTGAGGGAATGTTACCAAGTTACGTCGCACCAAACAGACTTAGATATTATATAGCCGTATGTGGGCCTACCTAGTTATAGTATATATATGGAACTTTGCTGAGTGTATGTAAGATGTGACATCCTGTTTCCTGGGAAGTCAGGGTACAAGAACCCTGACTGACCGAGGTTCAGGAGCTTTGCCTTGTCCTATAATTGTAACTTGTGTCTTCATTAATAATCTCCGCACCTTCCACATCAATGGAATGAAGGAGTGCCAACACCAGCCATGTTATTAGCCGTGGATGACGATAAATTCTCTGATTGCAAGATACGGTTGCTACATGTATTTACATAAGCATACATGTAGCTCTGGTGGCAGAAATTGATACCATCACTTGAGAGTTAGACAGGACTAACCCTCAACAGCCACCAGCAATAGCTACAGCAGAAGCAGAGTATCTTAATACAGCCACCAGTCCTGCAGCCAGGTGATATAGTGTGGCTGCATACATAGCACTACAGCCAGGTGACTTAGTGTGGCTGCATACATACATAGCACTGCAGCCAGGTGACTTAGTGTGGCTACATACATACATAGCACTACAGCCAGGTGACTTAGTGTGGCTGCATACATACATAGCACTGCAGCCAGGTGACTTAGTGTGGCTGCATACATACATAGCACTACAGCCAGGTGACTTAGTGTGGCTGCATACAGAGCACTGCAGCCAGGTGACTTAGTGTGGCTGCATACATACATAGCACTGCAGCCAGGTGACTTAGTGTGGCTGCATACATAGCACTGCAGCCAGGTGACTTAGTGTGGCTGGATACATAGCACTGCAGCCAGGTGACTTAGTGTGGCTGCATACAGAGCACTGCAGCCAGGTGACTTAGTGTGGCTACATACATACATAGCACTGCAGCCAGGTGGCTTAGTATGGCTGCATACATAGCACTGCAGCCAGGTGACTTAGTGTGGCTGCATACAGAGCACTGCAGCCAGGTGACTTAGTGTGGCTACATACATACATAGCACTGCAGCCAGGTGACTTAGTGTGGCTACATACATACATAGCACTGCAGCCAGGTGACTTAGTGTGGCTGCATACATATGTACATAGCACTGCAGCCAGGTGACTTAGTGTGGCTACATACATACATAGCACTGCAGCCAGGTGACTTAGTGTGGTGGATACATAGCACTGCAGCCAGGTGACTTAGTGTGGCTGCATACATACATAGCACTACAGCCAGGTGACTTAGTGTGGCTGCATACACAGATAGCACTGCAGCCAGGTGACTTAGTGTGGCTGCATACATACATAGCACTGCAGCCAGGTGACTTAGTATGGCTGCATACATAGCACTGCAGCCAGGTGACTTAGTGTGGCTGCATACATACATAGCACTGCAGCCAGGTGACTTAGTGTGGCTGCATACATACATAGCACTACAGCCAGGTGACTTAGTGTGGCTGCATACAGAGCACTGCAGCCAGGTGACTTAGTGTGGCTACATACATACATAGCACTGCAGCCAGGTGGCTTAGTGTGGCTGCATACATACATAGCACTGCAGCCAGGTGACTTAGTGTGGCTGCATACATACATAGCACTGCAGCCAGGTGACTTAGTGTGGCTGCATACATACATAGCACTGCAGCCAGGTGACTTAGTGTGGCTACATACAGTACATAGCACTACAGCCAGGTGACTTAGTGTGGCTGCATACATGGCACTGCAGCCAGGTGACTTAGTGTGGCTGCATACATACACAGCACTGCAGCCAGGTGACTTAGTGTGGCTGCATACAGAGCACTGCAGCCAGGTGACTTAGTGTGGCTACATACATACATAGCACTGCAGCCAGGTGACTTAGTATGGCTACATACATACATAGCACTGCAGCCAGGTGACTTAGTGTGGCTGCATACATACATAGCACTGCAGCCAGGTGACTTAGTGTGGCTACATACATAGCACTGCAGCCAGGTGACTTAGTGTGGCTACATACATACATAGCACTGCAGCCAGGTGACTTAGTATGGCTGCATACATAGCACTGCAGCCAGGTGACTTAGTGTGGCTACATACATACATAGCACTGCAGCCAGGTGACTTAGTGTGGCTACATACATACATAGCACTGCAGCCAGGTGACTTAGTGTGGCTACATACACATAGCACTGCAGCCAGGTGACTTAGTGTGGCTGCATACATACATAGCACTGCAGCCAGGTGACTTAGTATGGCTGCATACATAGCACTGCAGCCAGGTGACTTAGTATGGCTGCATACATACATAGCACTGCAGCCAGGTGACTTAGTGTGGCTGCATACATACATAGCACTGCAGCCAGGTGACTTAGTGTGGCTACATACATACATAGCACTGCAGCCAGGTGACTTAGTGTGGCTGCATACATAGCACTGCAGCCAGGTGACTTAGTGTGGCTGCATACATACATAGCACTGCAGCCAGGTGACTTAGTGTGGCTGCATACATACATAGCACTGCAGCCAGGTGACTTAGTGTGGCTACATACATACATAGCACTGCAGCCAGGTGACTTAGTGTGGCTGGATACATAGCACTGCAGCCAGGTGACTTAGTGTGGCTACATACATACACAGCACTGCAGCCAGGTGACTTAGTGTGGCTGCATACATACATAGCACTGCAGCCAGGTGACTTAGTGTGGCTACATACATACATAGCACTGCAGCCAGGTGACTTAGTGTGGCTGGATACATAGCACTGCAGCCAGGTGACTTAGTGTGGCTGCATACAGTACATAGCACTGCAGCCAGGTGACTTAGTGTGGCTGCATACATAGCACTGCAGCCAGGTGACTTAGTGTGGCTGCATACATACATAGCACTACAGCCAGGTGACTTAGTGTGGCTGGATACATAGCACTGCAGCCAGGTGACTTAGTGTGGCTGCATACATAGCACTGCAGCCAGGTGACTTAGTGTGGCTGCATACATACATAGCACTGCAGCCAGGTGACTTAGTGTGGCTGCATACATACATAGCACTACAGCCAGGTGACTTAGTGTGGCTGGATACATAGCACTGCAGCCAGGTGACTTAGTGTGGCTGCATAGATAGCACTGCAGCCAGGTGACTTAGTGTGGCTGCATACATACACAGCACTGCAGCCAGGTGACTTAGTGTGGCTACATACATACATAGCACTGCAGCCAGGTGACTTAGTGTGGCTGCATACAGTACATAGCACTGCAGCAAGGTGACTTAGTGTAGCTGCATACATAGCACTGCAGCCAGGTGACTTAGTGTGGCTGCATACATACATAGCACTGCAGCCAGGTGACTTAGTGTGGCTGCATACACATAGCACTGCAGCCAGGTGACTTAGTATGGCTGCATACATAGCACTGCAGCCAGGTGACTTAGTGTGGCTGCATACATACATAGCACTGCAGCCAGGTGACTTAGTGTGGCATACATACATAGCACTACAGCCAGGTGACTTAGTGTGGCTGGATACATAGCCCTGCAGCCAGGTGACTTAGTGTGGCTGCATACATACATAGCACTGCAGCCAGGTGACTTAGTGTGGCTGGATACATGGCACTGCAGCCAGGTGACTTAGTGTGGCTGCATACATACATAGCACTGCAGCCAGGTGACTTAGTGTGGCTACATACATACATAGCACTGCAGCCAGGTGACTTAGTGTGGCTGCATACATACATAGCACTGCAGCCAGGTGACTTAGTGTGGCTACATACATACATAGCACTGCAGCCAGGTGACTTAGTGTGGCTACATACATACATAGCACTGCAGCCAGGTGACTTAGTGTGGCTGCATGCATACATAGCACTGCAGCCAGGTGACTTAGTGTGGCTGCATACATACATAGCACTGCAGCCAGGTGACTTAGTGTGGCTGCATACATACATAGCACTGCAGCCAGGTGACTTAGTGTGGCTACATACATACATAGCACTGCAGCCAGGTGACTTAGTGTGGCTGGATACATAGCCCTGCAGCCAGGTGGCTTAGTGTGGCTGCATACATACATAGCACTGCAGCCAGGTGACTTAGTATGGCTGCATACATAGCACTGCAGCCAGGTGACTTAGTGTGGCTGCATACATACACAGCACTGCAGCCAGGTGACTTAGTGTGGCTGCATACATAGCACTGCAGCCAGGTGACTTAGTGTGGCTGCATGCATAGCACTGCAGCCAGGTGACTTAGTGTGGCTACATACATACATAGCACTGCAGCCAGGTGACTTAGTGTGGCTGCATACATACATAGCACTGCAGCCAGGTGACTTAGTATGGCTGCATACATAGCACTGCAGCCAGGTGGCTTAGTGTGGCTGCATACATACATAGCACTGCAGCCAGGTGACTTAGTGTGGCTGCATACATACATAGCACTGCAGCCAGGTGACTTAGTGTGGCTGCATACATACATAGCACTGCAGCCAGGTGACTTAGTGTGGCTGCATACATACATAGCACTGCAGCCAGGTGACTTAGTGTGGCTGCATACATACATAGCACTGCAGCCAGGTGACTTAGTGTGGCTGCATACATACATAGCACTGCAGCCAGGTGGCTTAGTGTGGCTGCATACACATAGCACTGCAGCCAGGTGACTTAGTGTGGCTGCATACACATAGCACTGCAGCCAGGTGACTTAGTGTGGCTGCATACATACATAGCACTGCAGCCAGGTGACTTAGTGTGGCTGCATACATACATAGCACTGCAGCCAGGTGACTTAGTGTGGCTGCATACACATAGCACTGCAGCCAGGTGGCTTAGTGTGGCTGCATACATACATAGCACTGCAGCCAGGTGACTTAGTGTGGCTGCATACATACATAGCACTGCAGCCAGGTGACTTAGTATGGCTGCATACATAGCACTGCAGCCAGGTGACTTAGTGTGGCTGCATACATACATAGCACTGCAGCCAGGTGACTTAGTGTGGCTACATACATACATAGCACTGCAGCCAGGTGACTTAGTGTGGCTGCATACATACATAGCACTGCAGCCAGGTGACTTAGTGTGGCTACATACATACATAGCACTGCAGCCAGGTGGCTTAGTGTGGCTGCATACATAGCACTGCAGCCAGGTGACTTAGTATGGCTGCATACATAGCACTACAGCCAGGTGACTTAGTGTGGCTGCATACATACATAGCACTGCAGCCAGGTGACTTAGTGTGGCTACATACATACATAGCACTGCAGCCAGGTGACTTAGTATGGCTGCATACATACATAGCACTGCAGCCAGGTGACTTAGTGTGGCTGCATACATACATAGCACTGCAGCCAGGTGACTTAGTGTGGCTGCATACACAGCACTGCAGCCAGGTGACTTAGTGTGGCTGCATACATAGCACTACAGCCAGGTGACTTAGTGTGGCTGCATACATACATAGCACTGCAGCCAGGTGACTTAGTGTGGCTGCATACATAGCACTGCAGCCAGTTGACTTAGTGTGGCTGCATACATACATAGCACTGCAGCCAGGTGACTTAGTGTGGCTGCATACATACATAGCACTGCAGCCAGGTGGCTTAGTGTGGCTGCATACATAGCACTGCAGCCAGGTGACTTAGTATGGCTGCATACATAGCACTGCAGCCAGGTGACTTAGTGTGGCTACATACATACATAGCACTGCAGCCAGGTGACTTAGTGTGGCTGCATACATACAGAGCACTGCAGCCAGGTGACTTAGTGTGGCTGCATACATAGCACTGCAGCCAGGTGACTTAGTGTGGCTGCATACATACATAGCACTACAGCCAGGTGGCTTAGTGTGGCTGCATACATACATAGCACTGCAGCCAGGTGACTTAGTGTGGCTGCATACATAGCACTGCAGCCAGGTGACTTAGTGTGGCTGCATACAGAGGACTGTGGTTCCTCTAGGACAGGCGCGAGAGCTGCACCACCCTTGGGACTGGACCGTCTAAAAGGATATCAGAAGGAGACTATCATATCAAGGAGGTTTACGGAAAGAAGCCATCATCTGTTGCTCACTTCGACACACATGCCACTCCGGGACAAGGCTTCCACCGAGATTAGAAGACGAGTCTACCCGTGAAAATGCCCTTCTACCCCAAACCCACCCACTAACATTTTCGAGATGGAGATGGTTCAGTTCGATGACCACCATATATACTACCCGTCTTAGATGATCAACCAGACACAAGACAACCAGCTGACTGATTTTCGCTCGTTGGGACCCATTACTCCGGGACGAATTCTAATGGAGGAGGGAGGAATGTAACGCACGTTGTGTTTTTCATCTCTCTGTACCTTACCGTCTTACGATATGGACAAAATAGTGACTGGGACTCGTGGCTTGATGAGCCAATACAATGACAGTAGCGATGATCGGATATGCTTGGATATGCATGGGGTGTGGGTGTGGTTTCTTGTGCGTGAATTTTGGTGCATGGATGATTTGATCTTATTGTCCTAAAAGAAGCCGACTCTCCATGAATACCCTTAGCGGTATTTTTTTTTGTTACACCACTATTAATCTGGTAAGAACAACAACAATAAACAACAACAACAACAACGACACAACAACTCTTCACATCACAATCCTAGCATCACAGTGATCGCACCGTCAGAAGTCTGATTAGCCACTGACCTACGCTTGCTTTGCCAATTCTCTGACCCAAGCCCTAGCCGGCTGTCGTCCTAACTGAAGACCAGATCCAGTATCAATCTGCATTTTAGTGTTGGATGCCACTGATGTATTAATGATGTCACCAAGATGATGTAATGCAGTATGGGATTTATGACATCCTGAAATAAGAACGTAACCAGAACGCTAAATGCCACCAAAAAACCCTCTTGCAAATAAACCTCTTGCACTGCGACTACAGACGGTAAGTAAGTGACCTCCAAGGCTCCAAGCAGGGCAGTCAAAAATTCTTGACGTTTTTGTGGCCGGCCTATTTTACTGCCATTATATATATATACCACGATACTAAATAGCAGAAGGGAGCCGTTTGAAGTGGATCAACATTTGCACTAAATTGCTGAATATTAGGGAGCTCCTCTATTTCCCATGCTACTGACATCAAACCCTACATATATATATATTAGGGAGCTCCTCCATTTCCCATGCCGCTGACATCAAACCTTACATATATATACACATGTACATATATATATATATATGTACATGTATGTGTGTAAATAGGCCTGTATAATTATTATATGTATATACTGTACTACAATACAGATAGAGGTCTAAATTTAGAGAGTGAAATTGCACATTGGTTGTGTATAGAAGGGGACAATTCTAAACAAGCACAGCACTTAATTGCCTCCACTTCTTAAGTGGGTGCGACTGTATTCACGATGGGAATACCACCACCATCATGCCACTACAAGTTAGTACAATACCTGCTCTATTCTGAGATACTGGCTGCGCACAAAGAGCAAGAAGAAGATGAGGGAGGTGGTCCCAACAAGCTGGAGCAGGTCATACACTGACAATACATCTATCTGGCAGCGATCTGCATATAGAGGAAGAAGAGAGCTTTAACATCGTTTCATTCTGTGTAAGGGGGGGGGGGGAGCCTTCTTCAGGTTCCACCCTCTCCTGAAAGAAAACTATGACATTGATAGATTCACATACTGTAGAGGATACATTGATAGATACACATACTGTGGAGGATACATTGATAGATACACATACTGTAGAGGATGCATTGATAGATACACATACTGTAGAGGATGCATTGATAGATACACATACTGTAGAGGATACATTGATAGATACACATACTGTAGAGGATACATTGATAGATACACATACTGTAGAGGATACATTGATAGATACACATACTGTGGAGGATACATTGATAGATACACATACTGTAGAGGATGCATTGATAGATACACATACTGTAGAGGATGCATTGATAGATACACATACTGTAGAGGATACATTGATAGATACACATACTGTAGAGGATACATTGATAGATACACATACTGTAGAGGATACATTGATAGATACACATACTGTAGAGGATACATTGATAGATACACATACTGTAGAGGATACATTGATAGATACACATACTGTAGAGGATACATTGATAGATACACATACTGTAGAGGATACATTGATAGATTCACATACTGTAGAGGATGCATTGATAGATACACATACTGTAGAGGATACATTGATAGATACACATACTGTAGAGGATACATTGATAGATACACATACTGTAGAGGATACATTGATAGATACACATACTGTAGAGGATACATTGATAGATTCACATACTGTAGAGGATGCATTGATAGATACACATACTGTAGAGGATACATTGATAGATACACATACTGTAGAGGATACATTGATAGATACACATACTGTAGAGGATACATTGATAGATACACATACTGTAGAGGATACATTGATAGATACACATACTGTAGAGGATACATTGATAGATACACATACTGTAGAGGATACATTGATAGATTCACATACTGTAGAGGATGCATTGATAGATACACATACTGTAGAGGATACATTGATAGATACACATACTGTAGAGGATACATTGATAGATACACATACTGTAGAGGATACATTGATAGATACACATACTGTAGAGGATACATTGATAGATACACATACTGTAGAGGATACATTGATAGATACACATACTGAGGATACATTGATAGATACACATACTGTAGAGGATACATTGATAGATACACATACTGTAGAGGATACATTGATAGATACACATATTGTAGAGGATACATTGATAGATACACATACTGTAGAGGATACATTGATAGACACACATACTGTAGAGGATACATTGATAGATACACATACTGTAGAGGATACATTGATAGATACACATACTGTAGAGGATACATTGATAGATACACCACATACTGTAGAGGATACATTGATAGATACACATACTGTAGAGGATACATTGATAGATACACATACTGTAGAGGATGCATTGATAGATATACATACTGTAGAGGATACATTGATAGATACACATACTGTAGAGGATACATTGATAGATACACATACTGTAGAGGATACATTGATAGATACACATACTGTAGAGGATACATTGATAGATACACATACTGTAGAGGATACATTGATAGATACACATACTGTAGAGGATACATTGATAGATACACATACTGTAGAGGATACATTGCTAGATACACATACTGTAGAGGATACATTGATAGATACACATACTGTAGAGGATACATTGATAGATTCACATACTGTAGAGGATACATTGATAGATACACATACTGTAGAGGATACATTGATAGATACACATACTGTAGAGGATACATTGATAGATACACATACTGTAGAGGATACATTGATAGATACACATACTGTAGAGGATACATGACCTATCTTTGGACGTCCACCATTTTGAAACAAAGGTCAAACCAACACAAGCCTGCTATCTCACCAGCTGATGACATGTCATAACATGATGTAACATGCACACTAATTAGGTAAGTTCTACATTTAGTTACATGAAGTCAAGTATTGTTACATGACAGTATTTATTATTATTACATGCATTTAAATGTAGTTACATGCTATGTTAGTCTGGATAAGCCAACATGAACACATAATTTCAGCAATGGTTGATGATGATGATGAGCTTACCAACGCCACAACTGGTGACAAAGTTGGGAATGTCCTCCATCAGGGAGAGCATAAGACCCAACGCCAGATATATCTTGGCGGCGAGCGTTAACACCAACTTGCCGCTATTCCGAGTCATCAAAACCACGCCCACCACCACCGAGGCAATTCTTGTAAGAGGGAGCGCGCCTATAAATGCCCACACAACGATCACTTGGTTGTCCTTCAATAGCTTGTCTTCCCCATCGTTGATTTCACTGCATAGCAGGGAGCGGGTTTTGTAATAGGCAAGGGATCATCAATAACGTTGTGGGCTTCCCATAGAAACAGTTTCAATGTATATATATATAGTTCCTTTCTTGTACTTGACTGTTGCTAACTACTTCTATTAATTAAAAATTCAGCCACACACAAAAAGAGAGCATGCTGGACAGTGTGGTGTGTGTGTATCTCTGTGTGTGTGTATCTCTGTGTGTGTGTGTGAATCTCTGTGTGTGTGTGTGTGTGAGAGTGTGTGTGTGCGTAAGTGTGAGTGTGTGTGTGTGTGCATATCTCTCTCTGTATGTGTGTGTGTGTAAGTGTGTGTGTAAGTGTGTGTGTGTGTGTGGTGCGAATGTACAGAATAATTACAACTAAATTTGAAATACTGTTCTCAGGGAGAACACTAAACTATGTATGTACGTACATGTACATGGAGATACAGAGACTCAGTATTTTGACTTAAAAAAGTATATTCCTGTCTTCACTATAATCGACCATGTTCCTTAGCCACACCCTGCCACATTGCACATGTGCGAACAGAGAGAGGTGTGAGATGTGAACCCACACTGTTACTAAACAACAGCAAAAACAAAAAACTACTTTGGCTATACATGCACTCTCACTTATTTACACCTTCTGGCTATTTTCTAAACCCTGTAGAAGCCTGAGCCAGCATGTAAGTGTCCATCCCGGCATACCTTACTGGAGGCAGTCTCTAGTATAGCTCAGCAGTAGGAGAGACAACCACTCCCTCCCCTACTTAGCCTCATGATGTAAATAATGCCATTCTCCATACTATGTACTGAGCTGTCTTTACGCTAGATATCCCAGGTGAATATACTATGACTCCATCACAGAACACACTCCACAGGTGTTAATCACACTGGTACAAGGACTTTTATGCTCTAAAACAATAAATAGCAATCATCATCATTATTAATTAGTATTACTATTATTCCCCCCCCCTCCCTTACGTGGGTACCATTTCTAGTGTCAATCTCAAAATCACGTTTGCAATATTTGTATGATAGATCTCTCCTCCCAAAAATCTAGACATTAACTCTTTTTTTTTTGGTTACCGCTGGAAAAAAAGAAAAAAAAAATTAAGTTTAAAACACAAAAAAAATAAACAACATAATTAAACTGCACATGCAAAAAAAAAATTTGTGCATAACAGGGGCAGTCATCTTAGATAGTCTTGCAAGCAGTAAAAAGCCTGTATGGAGGTCCATGATAAACAGAGGAGCATCTTTGAGTTCATGGTTTTGAGGAGAAACACTGTTCACAAAAGGCTGGAAAAGGAGATCCATGGACAATATCTTTGATGAGTTCATGGTTTTGAGGAGAAACACCACCATTTACCATTCACCAAAGGCTGGAAAAGGCTGAAGATGAATCCACCATAGATGACAGCAACAGTGCTAAATATGTGGAGCCCACCAAGAAAGGAAAACTAAGTTGTCTACCATTACCTGTTGCTAGTCCAGCCAACATCAGCAAGACATCTAACAGAACGTTGAAAAAACCCTGAAAACCGGCTACAACAAGTGCAACCAGATAAAGAACAACACAAGTGTCCTGCTGCAGCACAACACTGCTCAGTCGGACACTGGTCCGTACCTTGGAGGCAATCACATGATTTACCCACGCCAAAAATCACTCATCCCCCCCCCGATACAATCCTGATTTAGCACCCACAAACGTTCACTTGTTTAGTCCTCTAAGGGAAGCAGCACTGAGAGGTCGGCACTTTAGAGAAGCTGATGAAGTGAAGAATGCTGTAAAGTGATGGCTGAAAGACCAGCAAAACATTTTCCCCCCAAAATTTCATCAAAGTTTGTGGCAAATACATAGAACAATGTGCAAACTGTTGAAAAGTGTGTTTGGGTGGCAGCAGAAGTGTAAAACGTGGTTAAATGCTATGTGTTTGATGTACATGTATATATACTTTTTTTCTAGAACATTCTATGATATGCAGGGCACATGGCCTGAAGCACATGCTTCTAGTGACCCCGTACCTTATTACTTTTACAACATGGGAGTCTTGTCAGAAATGAAGTTTGCAGCTATTAGCTGAAGTTAGACAAGGCAAATACAACACATGACCATATACATGTAAGTGCATTCTAGTGTGACCAGGAAAACTAGGTTTCCTCTGCAGCAAGTGTCTATGTCATCAAGTCCGAGAACAAACAAATGGCCAATCCTCCGAGTTATACAAGTGACCCTCGAATTTACTAACCCATCGATGTGATTGAGTGTTCTCCCCAGGATTTTTGTCAGGGATACAACATTGGCATGTCATTGGTGGAGTAGCGGACTAATAAATCATGATGGTCTGTGTTTGTTTGGTCTTGTACTCATTACAGTGTTTACAGGTTGCAGGAGGTGCACCGGACTAGACATAATATTGTTACATATGTAAAAGAGCTATAATCAGTGCAGTATCATGCAACAAGCAGTACATAATATGATTGACATACGTATTCTACAAATTATACTGAAGCCTGAATCCTCATATTATAATAGTGAATATAATTTTCTTGAAATATTTCATGGGTGACTAATTGTTGTGTACTGTTTACAAGATGGTTCTAGAAGAAATGGTTTCATTAACACCAGGAGAGAAAAAAAGGAGACACTTTAGGTGGAAAGTGAGGGCTAAGCTACCATCTCTCCTAGGCACTGCACCATCACCCCAAATCCAAGTCAGCCTACCATGATGTAGCTTTTCGTATGCTTCACTAAGCTCTGCCTTGTTAAAATCAAGTTGATCCATGTCGCTCGGCCGATGGTGACCTTCCTAGGCTTACAAAAATTTATGTTGTCAGCATGGAGAACACGCCACACCTTGCCCATCCTCCAACATCCAGGGAGAGTTCAGCCTCCACTTTTTAAAAAAAATCAATGCTAGCCTTCCTGTGCTTATCTGAGCTCTGCTAGGAACATCCTCATCTGGACTTCTACGCTTCAGTAAGTCTCACTCGCAAGACGAGCTACTGTGGAGCTAGAACTGCTGTGATTTCCCCCACCAACCACACCCACCAACCACACCCACATTACGTTTAAATGAAATTCCATTGCATCATCAATTTGACAAATATGAACTTTGAACTGTAAGAGTGCAACGGTAAAGAGTATTGGGTGGATGTGCCTTCCATTTCAAAGGGATATCGGGACCAATACGCTTAACACTCCGGGGAGAACACTGCAATCATCATTCATTAATCTCACCCCCTCCCTCCCCATCACCCCCTACCCAACTCACACTAGACCAAACTGGAAGTTACAACTACTGGGAACTCGCAGATAAACAATCCGTGTTTAGCATGAATGGTATGTGTGCGTGTTTGAGTGTGTGTGCGTGTTTGAGTGTGTGTGAGTGTGTGTGTGTGTTTCAGTGTGTGTGTGTTTCAGTGTGTGCGTGTTTGAGTGTGTGTGTGTTTTGAGTGTGTGTGTGTGTTTGAGTGTGTGCGTGTGTGTGTGTGTGAAAAATGTCTGAGTTGGAGATACCTACATGTATAAGGCTATATTTGGTGAGATGGGCCTGACTCTATACACATACATGTACTTACAACATCATTTCGATGGCAATGAGCAGTACAATAGGCAGGGCTGTTAGCAGGAGTGCTATTAGTCTGGGCCAGGAACACATGAGCTTACAGCTGCAAGTGAGAGCAATACAGTGCTTTGTTGGAGAGTCCACCGTGGCAAAGTCTAAATAGCAGAGAACAACAACAAGACAACAATAACAAAATGTGAACAGCATCTAAACATGTCACAGTGAAAGCTACATTTGGTGAACATCACAGCAACAATTACAACATCTTAACAACAACCTGTACTGCCATGCTGGTTGGTGTGTAGTCCTACCTGTACTGTCATGCTAGTTAGTGTGTAGTCCTACCTGTACTGCCATGCTAGTTGGTGTGTAGTCCTACCTGTACTGCCATGCTAGTTGGTGTGTAGTCCTACCTGCACTGTCATGCTAGTTGGTGTGTAGTCCTACCTGTACTGTCATGCTAGTTGGTGTGTAGTCCTACCTGTACTGTCATGCTAGTTGGTGTGTAGTCCTACCTGTACTGCCATGCTAGTTGGTGTGTAGTCCTACCTGTACTGTCATGCTAGTTGGTGTGTAGTCCTACCTGTACTGTCATGCTAGTTGGTGTAGTCCTATCTGCCATGCTAGTTGGTGTGTAGTCCTACCTGTACTGCCATGCTAGTTGGTGTGTAGCCCTACCTGTACTGCCATGCTAGTTGGTGTGTAGTCCTACCTGTACTGCCATGCTAGTTGGTGTAGTCCTATTTGCCATGCAAGTTCATGTGTAGTCCTACCTGTACTGCCATGCTAATTGGTGTGTAGTCCTACCTGTACTGCCATGCTAGTTGGTGTAGTCCTATTTGCCATGCAAGTTCATGTGTAGTCCTACCTGTACTGCCATGCTAATTGGTGTGTAGTCCTACCTGTACTGCCATGCTAGTTGGTGTGTAGTCCTACCTGTACTGTCAAGCTAGTTGGTGTGTAGTCCTACCTGTACTGTCATGCTAGTTGGTGTAGTACTATCTGCCATGCTAGTTGGTGTGTAGACCTACCTGTACTGCCATGCTAGTTGGTGTATAGCCCTACCTGTACTGTCATGCTAGTTGGTGTAGTCCTACCTGTACTGCCATGCTAGTTGGTATGTACATGTAGTCCTACCTGTACTGTCATGCTAGTTGGTGTAGTCCTATCTGTACTGCCATGCTAGTTGGTGTGTAGTCCTACCTGTACTGTCAAGCTACAGTTGGTGTGTAGTCCTACCTGTACTGTCATGCTAGTTGGTGTGGTCCTATCTGCCATGCTAGTTGGTGTGTAGACCTACCTGTACTGCCATGCTAGTTGGTGTGTAGCCCTACCTGTACTGCCATGCTAGTTGGTGTGTAGTCCTACCTGTACTGTCATGCTAGTTGGTGTAGTCCTATCTGTACTGCCATGCTAGTTGGTGTGTAGTAGTCCTACCTGTACTGTCATGCTAGTTGGTGTGTAGTCCTACCTGTACTGCCATGCTAGTTGGTGTGTAGTCCTACCTGTACTGCCATGCTAGTTGGTGTGTAGTCCTACCTGTACTGTCATGCTAGTTGGTGTAGTCCTATCTGCCATGCAAGTTCATGTGTAGTCCTACCTGTACTGCCATGCTAGTTGGTGTGTAGTCCTACCTGTACTGCCATGCTAGTTGGTATGTAGTCTTATCTGTACTGCCATGCTAATTGGTGTGTAGTCCTACCTGTACTGCCATACTAGTTGGTGTGTAGTCCTACCTGAACTGCCATGCTAGTTGGTGTGTAGTCCTATCTGCCATGCTAGTTGGTGTGTAGTCTTATCTGTACTATATGTTCATGTGTAGTCGACTTTTAATTTGTTATAAGACATGTAGA